>JAFLJL010018303.1:29597-37100 GCA_018398815.1 Conus ventricosus | reverse complement strand
CCAACCATACTCGTATACACGACGCACACATACAAACATATATATTCACATAATCAAACTAACACGCGTGTGCTAAAGTTCATTCTAAGATGGACATACTACAGCCAGACCCTTTGATGGGATAAGATTTCAGTTTAAGTTTCAAAGCATAGTCAACGCAGTCCAACAATTGAAACAAACTTTGGAGAGAAAAACATCTATGCCTCCGAAAGAGAAAACAACAAATAGCAAGACAAAAACACGACGCGTTTCAGCCTCTTTGGTCTTCCTCAGGCAAGACAAAAGACATTCAAGACAATGAAACAACAAAGCACGAACGGACAGACACTTATCTCCTCACACTGGGCTCAAAACGGATGAGGAATTTTCATTGTCTTGAATGTTGTTTAGTCTTCCCTGGAGAAGACCAAAGAGGTCGAAATGCGTCGTGTTTGTCTTGGGATCTGTGTGTTTCTTTCATTCCGGCGGCATAGTATTGTTTCCGCTTAAGTCTGAGTTTTAAGGACCTATTGAAAAGAGACGAAGGAGTCAGTGAGAAGTATGTCGGGGAGTCAGTGAGAAGTATGTCGGGGAGTCAGTGAGAAGTATGTCGGGAGTCAGTGAGAAGTATGTCGGGGAGTCAGTGAGAAGTATGTCGGGAGTCAGTGAGAAGTATGTCGGGGAGTCAGTGAGAAGTATGTCGGGGAGTCTGTTTCATGTCGCTGGAGCTGGAAAAGAAAAACAGAAGATCTTTGTCCGAGAGTCTTCATTCTGGTTTGAGGGGGGCTGAGAAGTAGAGGACCAGAAGTAGAGCAGTGCTTGGAGACGGAGTGTCGATGTGGAGTTCAGATAAATTCTGTGGAGAAGACCAGCAAAAGAAAGAGCAGAGAGATTGGAATCTGTTCGATCGAACACTGGCAGCCAGTGGAGAGCAATAGATTGGAATCTGTTCAAGTGAACACTGGCAGCCAGTGGAGAGCAGAGAGATTGGAATCTGTTCAAGTGAACACTGGCAGCCAGTGGAGAGCAGATAGATTGGAATCTGTTCAAGTGAACACTGGCAGCCAGTGGAGAGCAGATAGATTGGAATCTGTTCAAGTGAACACTGGCAGCCAGTGGGAGAGCAGAGAGATTGGAATCTGTTCAAGTGAACACTGGCAGCCAGTGGAGAGCAGAAGATTGGAATCTGTTCAAGTGAACACTGGCAGCAGTGGAGAGCAGAGAGATTGGATTGAATCTGTTCAAGGTGCAAACACTGGCAGCCAGTGGAGAGCAGAGAGATTGGAATCTGGCAGCTAGTGGAGAGCAGATAGATTGAACACTGGCAGCCATTGGAGAGCAGAGAGATTTGAACACTGGCAGCCAGTGGAGAGCAGAGAGATTGAACACTGGCAGCTAGTGGAGAGCAGATAGATTGAACACTGGCAGCTAGTGAGAGCAGAGAGATGAACACTGGCAGCCAGAGGAGAGCAGAGAGATTGAACACTGGCAGCCAGAGGAGAGCAGAGAGATTTGAACACTGGCAGCCAGAGGAGGAGCAGAGAGATTGAACACTGGCAGCCAGAGGAGAGCAGATAGATTGAACACTGGCATCCAGTGGAGAGCAGAGAGATTGAACACTGCAGCCAGTGGAGAGCAGAGAGATGAACACTGGCAGCCAGAGGAGAGCAGATAGATTGAACACTGGCAGCCAGTGGAGAGCAGAGAGATTGAACACGGCAGCCAGTGGAGAGCAGAGAGATTGAACACTGGCAGCCAGTGGAGAGCAGAGAGATTGAACACTGGCAGCCAGAGGAGAGCAGAGAGATTGAACACTGGCAGCCATTGGAGGTATTCCCCCAATACGAGGAACAAACGGGAAGAAGTCATTCTACAACTGACAGCCACCCGGAGAGTATTATTTGGTGTGTGTGTGTGTGTGTGTGGTTGTGTTTGTGTGTGTGGTGTGTGGTGTGTGTGTGTGTGTGTGTGTGTGTGGTGTGTGTGCGTGTGTGTGTGTGTGTGTGTGTGTGTGTGTTGTGTGTGTGGTGTGTGTGGTGTGTGTGTGTGTGTGTGTGTGTGCTGTGCGTGTGTGTGTGTGTGTGTGTGTGTGTGTGTGTGTGTGTGTGTTGTGTGTGTTTTGCCTCTTTGTGTTCTGTTCTACTTTCATCAAAATGTTGAAGCAGATCATTGAAATGAGGAATCTCTCTCTCTCTCTTCTCACTCTCTCTCTCTCTCTCTCTCTCACTCTCTCTCTTCTCTCTCTCTTCTCTCTCTCTCTCTCTCTGCCTCTTTTTTTTGTAACTCTGTTCTCCCGTCCACTAAAGTAATGTCAGTTCATTGAAATTCTTCACATTAACCTACAGAAACCATTGCTTAAAGAAACAAACATCATTGTCTACGTGGCCGCGATTCACAACGCAAACAGTTACATCTCTCTCTCTGTCTCTGTCTCTGTCTGTCTGTGTCTGTCTGTCTCTCTCTCTCTCTCTCTCTCTCTCTCTCTCTCTCTTCTCTCTCTTCTCTCTATCTCTCTCCCTCTCTCTCTCTCTCTCTCTTCTCTCTCTCTCTCTCTCTCTCTCTCTCTCTCTCTCTCTCTCTCTCTCAAAAAGTTTAATGAAGCAGCATACCTCTATGACTTAAACATTTCCCCATTTCACCTAACTTATAATTACTCAGACGTCGATGATGCACTGTCCTTCTGGTACCAAACATTCCTCACCTTTCATAAATAAACACGCGCCGTTACATCAAAAAAGAGTTAGGCATCCGCAGATGAAACCCGTTGTTAACTCCAGAATTGCTGCAAGAAATGGTACTACGTGACCAACTCAAGGCAGAAAATTTGTTTGACGAATACAAAGATCAGAGAAAACTTTGTTTTCAAACGAAGTTGAAAAAGCCAAACGAGACTACTTCAGTCAAATGATAACGGATGCAAAATCCACAGCGCCAAGTGGAGGGCAATAAACACTATTGTACGCAACAAGCGTACAAATTCACAAACTTCAAGCACCAACATCACCCCGGACAAATTTAATACCCACTTTCTGTCATTATCAGATACCCTTACTCAAGCTTCACAGACTATAAGGCACCAAATGAATATACATGTCCGACTTCCCTAATATCATTTTGCAAACAAAACCCTTGGATCCAGTAACTCAATTAAAATTCCCCTTCTTGCTGTACATGAAGTAGGTATGCACATAGCGCAATTAAAGAATAAAAATCCATGGGTTCCTGATAACATACCCCATTTCTTCTCAAACTCGCTCTACCTTACATTGTTGAGTCTCTTACATACATATATAATCTATCCATTAAACCCCTAATGTTTTCCCTCAGGCGTTCAAAAACGACAAAGTAATCCCCTTCCAAAATCAAATAAATTTGTCGGATCCAATAATTTCAGACCTATATCCTTACTATCGATTTATCCAAACCCTTAAAAGACACATACACACACACGTATCTCAGTTCATGGAGAAAAACAAACTATTTCACCCACTCCAATCTGGATTCCGATCTAATCATTCTGCCACACAGCATTAACACGAATGTGTGACTCATGGCTTTCAAATATGAACCAATCACAAATGACAGGGGTTGTCTTTCTTGACTTCAAAAAGGCGTTTGATCTTGTTGATCATTCCTTTCTTCTAAAGAAACTATCTGTCTACTTGAACCATACCCCGACAATCTCATTATTCCAATCATACTTGAACGATAGGACTCAGTATGTGGCGCTTAATGGCAAAACCTCCACTTCAGACTTTGTCAGACATGGAGTCCCACAGGGCTCTGTACTAGGCCCCTACTATTCTGCATCTTCATCAATGATTTACCATTGTCCGTATCAGATGAAAGGTCACGACAGATTTATTTGCTGATGACTCGTCGCTCCAAACGAATGGTAGTGATTACAGACAATAGAAACTTCTCTCCAGGAAAGTCTAAACGACGTGTCAGACTGGTGTCATTCAAACTCAATGGTCATACACCCAGCCAAAACCAAATCTATGTTTTATAGCTACCCGCCAAAAACACCAGTTAACTCCTCTTTGCCTAAAACTTCAGTTGAATGGCACTTCTATCGAGCAGGTAGATGAGCATCGTGTTTTAGGGTTAACGATAGATAAAGAATTGAAATGGAAATTTCTCATCTAAATAACTTATGCAAGGTAGTCTCAAAACACCTTTTCCTGTTATCTCAATTAAAGCGCTACGTCACCAGTAATGTGCTTAAACTTTTCTTCAATGCACACATAATGTCACGTATAAATTACGCCTCAACAGTGTGGGACGGCAGTAGTGACGCCCCACAAAAAAAGGCTGAATTCTCTCCATAGACGTGCAGCAAAGCTACTCCATCCAGCTGTATCTCTAACAACAGACGAAAAACTAAAAGCGCTCAACATACTTCCTCTGAACAGGCAATTGGAATTCAACAAGGCATCATTTATGTTTACAATCTTGACAGATACTATGCCATGTTATATCAATGCCCTTTTTACAAGATCGAACAGCTTTTCGGGCCCTCGACGAAATTCCTTCTTCCCTACTCACGCATTGATCTATACAAAACAGCCTAGCTTACTCTGGACCATATGTCTGGAACTCACTTCCACCGAATCTACAAAACATGAATACTTTAAAACCTTTCAAGGAACATTTGCATAAACATTTTATGTCTCAGTAGTTAAAATTATTCGATTACAATGATTAGCGTCCATTCGCTAAGTCTTCTGTGAACCATACTTTGGATACATCGTCTCAACATAAACCTACTCCCTTAAAATCGCTCATCCCACTTCCACTCTGTCTACCATCCCTTTTATCCTCCCCCTACCTACCATTCTCTCTTCCCCCCCTCCTCTGACCTCTCTCTCTCTGTAGTTTTTGTTTGTTTGTTTGCTTGTAAGTTTCCTTTTGTTTTACCATCCCCCATCTCATTAGTGCTTTTTATGAGCAGTTTGCTTATCATTGTAGAATTAGATTATCATGTTGCTATGTTGAATTGTCTGTATGAATGATGTGTGCTGAAATAATGTATGCATGACAAGGACAGATTGTAAGACTAGGCTTTGGCCAAAATCTTCATCCTTGGGTATTAAAGATCAATCAATCAATCAATCAATCTCTCTCTCTCTCTCTCTCTTCCCGGGGAAATTGAAGTCAAATCAGCAGTTATTGTTTCTACCACGACCTATTCTGGCTTTTATAGACCTCTCTCCGCCTAAATGTCACAACAGTATCTGTCCTCTGCCGTGTCAGAGAAATCTCTATCATGTTTTGTCCATCAGAGGAAATGCAAAGGGGCACGTATTGCTTGTATATTTGAATGTGTTCTGTTTGCGCTGCCGTGCGCCCATCCGTGGGGTGTGTGTGTGTGTGTGTGTGTGGTGTGTGTGTGTGTGTGTGGTGTGCGTGCGTGCGTGCGTGCGTGCGTGCGTGCGTGCGTGCGTGCGTGCGTGCGTGCGTGCGTGCGTGCGTTGCGTGCGTGCGTGCGTGCGTGCGTGTGTGTGTGTGTGTGTGTGTGTGTGTTGTGTGTGTGTGTGTGTGTGTGTGTGTGTGTGTGTGGGGTGTGTGTTTTGTGTATGTGTTTTGTGTTGTGGTGTGTGCATGTATGTGTGTGTGTGTGGATAGTTCATTGAAATGTCAGACTTTTATTTGTGTGTTTTTTGCAATGAATACACGTTCGTGTCTTACCTTTTACTTTCACCTTAGGCCTCGTGTTTTACATTGGTCATTCAATCAACCTGGTCGAGCCTGTTCGAGCTGTCACAATGTCTGACATGTGCCCGAATGGAATCTATTTTGATCCGTGCTTGGTGACAATCGTTGGGCTTGCATAAAAAAATCATTTTCCTTTCCACGTGTTACACTTATCCGTGATAATATTGCCAGCATGCTCAAAATAAACAAGAAAAAAAAGAAGAAAAAAGAAAACAAAGAAGAAAAAAGAAGAAAAGAAAGAAAAAGTTCAGCCCGGGAACAAAACGAAATTCCATGTGACACTATCCACTACAGTGTCCACTGAGGGCATCATTTTCAGATCATCTTCACATTGTTATCCATGTGACACTATCCACTACAGTGTCCACTGAGGGCATCGTTACATATCATCATCACATTGTTATCCATGTGACCCCTATCCACTACAGTGTCCACTGAGGGCATCGTTACAGATCATCTTCACATCGTTATCCCTGTGACACTATCCACTACAGTGTCCACTGAGGGCATCATTACAGATCATCTTCACATCGTTATCCATGTGACACTATCCACTGCAGTGTCCACGAGGGCATCGTTACAGATCATCTTCACATCGTTATCCATGTGACACTATCCACTGCAGTGTCCACTGAGGGCATCGTTACAGATCCCCCTTCACATTGTTATCCATGTGACACTATCCACTGCAGTGTCCACTGAGGGCATCGTTACAGATCACCTTCACATTGTTATCCATGTGACACTATCCACTACAGTGTCCACTGAGGGCATCGTTACAGATCATCTTCACATCGTTATCCATGTGACACTATCCACTGCAGTGTCCACTGAGGGCATCGTTACAGATCACCTTCACATTGTTATCCATGTGACACTATCCACTGCAGTGTCCACTGAGGGCATCGTTACAGATCATCTTCACATCGTTATCCATGTGACACTATCCACTGCAGTGTCCACTGAGGGCATCGTTACAGATCACCTTCACATTGTTATCCATGTGACACTATCCACTACAGTGTCCACTGAGGGCATCGTTACAGATCACCTTCACATTGTTATCCATGTGACACTATCCACTACAGTGTCCACTGAGGGCATCGTTACAGATCACCTTCACATTGTTATCCATGTGACACTATCCACTACAGTGTCCACTGAGGCATCGTTACAGATCACCTTCACATTGTTATCCATGTGACACTATCCACTACAGTGTCCACTGAGGGTATCATTACAGATCACCTTCACATTGTTATCCATGTGACACTATCCACTACAGTGTCCACTGAGGGTATCATTACAGATCATCTTCACATCGTTATCCATGTGACATTATCCACTACAGTGTCCACTGAGGGCATCATTACAGATCATCATCACATTGTTATCCATGTGACATATCCACTAGTGTCCACTGAGGGCATCATTACAGATCATCTTCACATCATTATCCATGTGACATTATCCACTACAGTGTCCACTGAGGGCATCATTACAGATCACCTTCACATTGTTATCCATGTGACATTATCCACTACAGTGTCCACTGAGGGCATCGTTACAGATCATCTTCACATTGTTAGTATGAAAATCAAATGCGTGGAATTAAAAACAAGAAAGGGAAATTCAACAAATTCTCCTAGTCACACACACACACACACACACACACCACACACACACACACACACACACACACACACACACACCACACACCACACACACACACCACAACACACACTCTGAGAGAGAGGAGGAGGAGGAGGAGAGACAAGACAAGACAAAATTCTTTATTTACGAGGA
>JAFLJL010018303.1:2097-17097 GCA_018398815.1 Conus ventricosus | reverse complement strand
CCACATTCACGACAGCTTTAATGCCGCTTACACAATGAGCACTCTCAGTTAAACCACATTCACGACAGCATAATGCCGCTTACACAATGAGCACTCTCAGTTAAACCACATTCACGACAGCATAATGCCCCCTTACACAATGAGCACTCTCAGTTAAACACATTCACGACAGCATAATGCCGCTTACACAAACAACGAACCAACAAAAAACTAAACGATAGCAGACGGAGACGAAACGGAAAACAAAAACCATTACAGAACCACGAAACAGAACCAACGAAAAAAAAACCCATTACAGAACAACGAAACAAAACCAACAAAACAAAACCCATTACAGAACCAACGAAACAGAACCAACGAAACAAAAACCATTACAGAACCAACGAAACAAAACCCATTACAGAACCCAACGAAACAAAACCAACAAAACAAAATCAAACCGACGAAACGAACGAAACCCGCCATGCTGCCTGTCGATCCTTGTATCAATGTAGTCCAGTCGGTTCCATGTGGAGTTCCTGAGACGAAACCCGCCATGCTGCCTGTCGATCCTTGTATCAATGTGGTCCAGTCGGTTCATGTGGAGTACCTGAGACGAAACCGCCATGCTGCCTGTCGATCCTTGTATCAATGTAGTCCAGTCGGTTCATGTGGAGTACCTGAGACAAAAACCCGCCATGCTGCCTGTCGATCCTTGTATCAATGTAGTCCAGTCGGTTCATGTGGAGTACCTGAGACGAAACCGCCATGCTGCCTGTCGATCCTTGTATCAATGTAGTCCAGTCGGTTCATGTGGAGTACCTGAGTGACTGTGGCCTAACCCAACAGCAAGGAACCTTCGGGTCTAAGGGAAATATCGCCCAGTCTACACCCAAAGGGGTGAGGGCATAATCCAAACTTGGATCTACCTACATCTCCCTAGATCTATGAAGGAATCAACAACAAAAAAAACAAAACAAACATTACTACTTCTAACCACTGGTGCATCCTAAAAATGTATTTTCTTACAAGTTCCCAACATTATACGGACAGCAAAGCCTTACGTTTCCAGAGATTCCAACCAACCATACCTTCTGCAAATCTTTGACTTGGGTTCTTCCCTTCAACATTTTCTGTCAAGCAGACTATACGCACGGCGCAGGTCTTTAACATTTTCTGTCAACCAGACTATACGCACGGCGCAGTGTTCAACATTTTCTGTCAACCAGACTCTAAGCACGGCGCAGTGTTCAACATTTCTGTCAACCAGACTCTAAGCACGGCGCAGTCTTCAACATTTTCTGTCAACAAGACTACACGCACGGCGCAGTGTTCAACATTTTCTGTCAACCAGACTACACGCACGGCGCACGTGCAGACTTGAGAACGGAATTATACATGCGAGGAAGGCGTGGAATCAACATTGCGTTTAAAAAAAAAAAAAGGAGATACTCCCTCCTGCCACTATAGATCACTTGTTCAAGCTTTCCAACGAAACAAAAAAAGAGAGAGAGAGAGGGGAGAGAGAGAGAGGAGAGAGAGAGAGAGAGAGAAAGAGTAAAATAGTGAACAGAGGGGTGGACGGGGGGGGGGGGGGGGGGGGGGGGGGGGAGGGGAGGGGAGATTTTGCACTTCTGTGCCTTGGCCACCCACGCATGTCGTCACTGACCCCCTGCAACATGCATAGCACACGCACACGGAAACAGAACACAGGGCAATTGGTTTATCACCTATAGGATGGACAATTGGATTAGTCGAACTCGTCGACCAGTCACACGGAGAGGCGTTTGCGAGGGCGCATGCGTCATTGCTTTTTTTTCTTTAATGATGCGGGGTGTCAACAGGAAATGCAAAGGGCATTACTGACCTATTTTAAGTTCACAACGCTCCAGACGAATTGTGCTGAAAAACATAACGCTCCAGGCGAATTGTGCTGAAAATCATGAAAGGAGAGAGAGAGAGAGAGAGAGAAGAGAGAGAGGAGGAGGAGAGGAGAGAGAGAGAGAAGATTAGTATTCTTTAAATGAAGATATTTTCTAAACACGATTTGAAAAAGAAGAGTAAGTTGTTTTTCTTTTTAGGAATTTTTTCTATGGATCGGTCAGGGATGTAGTAGGGTTTTTTGTTGTTTTTTTTCTTTTTTTTAATTTTTTTAATCATCGAGAGGTTGTGGCGATTCGAAAGATTTTGTGGTTAGCTGGGGCCAAAACTGGGAAGAAGGCCACCATCGGTGTGTGAGGACCAGTGAACTTTGTAAAAACGGGTATCTGGTGTGGCACTGTTGGTGGCAAACTGTACAAAGGGTATGTGGTTGGCACTGTTGGTGGCAAACTTGGAAAGATGACGTGTTTTTGAGTACGTGAGGACCTGTCAATGTGTTGATGTCATATGCACACCAATGCATAAATCCAATATATACTGTTCAAAAAAAGAAACGCAAAATGAAATTTTGCCACCTGGGGTGGACCATACAGTTGAGAACACGCCAAAAACCGCCCCTGATGTATGTCTTGAACGTCGACGTGCTAGTATAACATTGATTCAGGTTGTCACTATGTGCACGTGCGTGTTGTGGGCCAGGTGCGACAGTGCAAACATTGGGTTGTGCTTCTGTTGTTTCGCCTGCAAAGCATGCCCAACTCAGTGGTGAACACAACACACACACCATGGTCATAGTGCAGTATAAAAGCCGGGTCATTTTGGCAACGGCAGGCACACCGTACCAAAAACAGCATGCCACGTTTGAGCCCAGCAGAGAGAGAAAACGCCCTGGGTCGTTTGCAAGTTGGTCAGAGTGCAACTGATGTGGCCCATGCTTTGAATGTCTCCCCAGTACCATATGCCGACTTTGGACTCGCTTCCAGAGGACAGGGTCATCAGCTGATGCCCCGAGGTCAGGCCGACCTCATATCACAACGCCAGCCCAGGACCGCTTTATACGGCTCAGACATCTCCGCAATCGCTTCCTACCGGCCTCGTCCACTGTCCAGGCATGCGCTGGTGTCCGTCGCATCTCCGACCAGACTGTCCGGAAAAGGCTGCATGCTGCTGGGCTGAGGGCTTACAGGCCCCTACGTGGCAACGTAATGACGGGGCGCCATCGACAGACCAGACTGCAATGGGCTACGCAACACAGACACTGGACACTGAGGAACCATTGGCGACACGTCTGGTTCTCGGATGAGTCACAGTTTCTGCTGCAGCGCCATGACAGGAGGCGAAGGGTTTACCGCGGGTTAATGAACGCAACCAGCAGAACTGCGTCGACGAGGAACCTCCGCATGGTGGCGGCAATGTCATGGTATGGGGGGGCCATCAGCAACACAGGCAGGAGCCAGCTGGTGCGCGTGGAAGGTCACCTGACAGCCCAGCAGTACGTCCAGGTCATTGTTCAGCCACACGTCCTGCCTCTAATGGCCACTCCCAGGGCCGTGTTCCAGCAGGACAACGCCAGGCCCCACACAGCACGTCTGACCACAGCCTTCTTTACCGCCAACAACATCAACACCCTGGCCTGGCCCTCTCTTTCCCCGGATTTGAATCCTATTGAGCACGTTTGGGACGTTTTGGACAGACGCCTGAGAGTGAGGGCCAACGCCCCAGCGACTCCAAATGAACTGTTCCGGGCATTGCAGGCCGAGTGGGCGGCCATCCCACAGCAGACAACCAGGAACATTATTGCTTCATTGCCCCGCAGATGCCAGGCTACCATTGCAGCCAGAGGGGGTCACACCCGTTACTGACTTTGGAAGCGGCCTGGCGATTTCCCTGAGGGTCTGGGGCTGGTTCTTTACCACAGCATTACAGGGGAGACTTCTGTCCTACTGATGACCTGTTTTTGTCATTTTCACATTAAACGTGTTGTCACACTGAGCTTCAATAAATTGTGTTTCAAATCGGCAGCTTGGCATTTTGCGTTTCTTTTTTTGAACAGTATACACTCAAATATACACACTCCCGCCAACACAACCGTACTCAAACGAATTCATTTTGCCACAGCGGTTGGTCAGTCAGTTTCTTGTATGCCAATGTCATTCTGGTGTTAGGGTGTGAGGCAGACATTCTGTCACTGCCAGACACACCTACACATGTTCTCAATGAGGACGCACTGAACGCATGTCGGTCACGTCACAGACAGTGATCGCACCTTCCTATCTTGCATGGATCCTTCAAATACATGATAACACTGCACTTCTTTTCCCCCAACAGCATTGACTTATACTATCTTTCCTTCCAACAGCATGTCTGGAATCTGTGTTGGATATCATACCTGCCTAATGTTACTCAGATTCAGGGCAATCAGACATTGTTGTCCACAGGGGCTATCCGAAGTCCTGCCCATCATGTGTTCTCCCATCTTTTCAGTGCACTTGTGTTCTTGCTGGGACGACGAAGACGCTGCTAACCAGGCAATCCAAACCTTGAAACCCCGCAGTCCATTTGAATGACATACAAACATCAACCTCTCACCATACAATACCAAAGCCTTCACTGACTTTGTCTTTATAAATGACCTCTGTACAAACTCTCTTCCCTTTTACAAACCAGACTTGCCTCTCTCATAGTTGTAGGGTGGACACGTCTCACAGGATTCAAACTGCTTCTGAAGAAGAAGGCTACACATGAAACTTCTCAGTTAGCTGTGCTCGGTCAGTATATGCATTAATAGAAAACAGTGTGCTAGGTCAGTGTGTATGTATAGAAAACAGTGTGCTAGGTCAGTGTGTAGTTATAGAAAACAGTGTGCTAGGTCAGTGTGTAGTTATAGAAAACAGTGTGCTAGGTCAGTGTGTATTTATAGAAAACAGTGTGCTAGGTCAGTGTGTTAAAAATGATAGACACAAATGCTTCAACAACAGATGGAATGTATTGAAGTGGACAACAATTGATGCACAAAGAACAGAGGTGTAGGAGAGAGGGAGAGGAGATATGGACAATGATGCTTGTGAGTTCGGTAACAGCTGGAGACATTGGGGTGACGGGGAAAGTACACAATTGATGAACAGCGCATTGGGCCTGTAATCGGGTATACTGCTTCTGGCAGGAACGTCGATATCCAATGGTCCCCTCACTTCGCCTCGTTTCTACCCGATGTCCTGTCTCTATACTTCTGATGGCTGTCCCCTGCTGTTTGATGCGCTGAATGTGGACAGTAGTCAGACAGCCGTTCACACTGACAGAGAGACAGACAAACACACAGACAGACCGACAGACAGACACTGAACACACACATCTCTCTTCAGCACTCTTGATTTCCCTTCCAGCCAAAGGAAAACGCTCGACATTTAAAGCAGCACCAAGGGAGATATCTGCTGCCTGCTATCGTGGCACGTGCTTCCTGTCTCGTGCGGTGCACGCGCACATCACAGGGCGGGTCGCTCCTCAGGACCGGGAGGCGAGGCACATGCTACTTTGACAGGGGAGATAAATGGAAGCGTTGTCTGAAACAGATAGACAAGCGACTGGTCATTTGCAATGGGGTGGAGATAAAGGGGGATTTAGTTTGGGGCAACATGGGACAATATCTGAAGACGAGAACAAGAGGTCGTGTGTGTGTGTGTGTGTGTGTGTGTGTGTGTGTGTGTGTGTGTGTGTGTGTGTGTGTGTGTGTGTGTGTGTGTGTGTGTACACGTTTCTTGCTTGAATGTCTAAATCATATACACAAATGCTCACTCCGCTCGTGCATTTCCTTTTACACACACACACACACACACACACACACACACACACACACACACACACACACACACACACACACACACACACACACACACACACACACACACACACACGTACGCACGCACGCACGTACACGCACACGCACGCACGTACGAACATCTCCATTGTTGGCTTTCACTTCATTTCCAAAAACGTACTTCGCTGCCTCCAGTACAACAGAGAGAGAGAGAGAGAGAGAGAGAGAGAGAGAGAGAGAGAGAGAGAGAGAGAGAGAGAGAGAGAGAGAGAGAGAGAGAGAGAGAGAGAGAGACAAGACAAGACAAAAATTCTTTATTTACGAGGATAATAGATAAGCACTGACGTGCTTTTTTACATCCAGTCCTCGCCCTGAGTAGGGACTACAACATGCAGTGAAATCAATTAATGTAAGAAATCAAAGAAGCAAGCAAAGCGGTCATGTAATCATAGAGGAACATCAAATGAAAATAGAAGATAAATGAAAACAAAACAAAAAATATGAATAATAATAAACAAAACAACAACAAAAAATAATAATAACCAAAAAAATAAAAATAAAATAAAAATGAGAATAATAATAATGAAGAGGAAGGAGAGAGCGGGGGTAGGGAGTGAGGTGGGCTGGGGAAACATATGTAAGTGTACTACAACGTACAAGATTGGCATGTATGAAAACAGACAGTGAAGTGAATATGACAAAGTGCGTACATATTTTTGAAACACAAATACACGCACGTTTGCACGCATAGAGAGAGAGAGAGAGAGGAGAGGAGAGAGAGAGAGAGAGAGAGAGAGAGAGAGAGAGGAGAGAGAGGAGAGAGAGAGGAGAGAGAGAGAGAGAGATGAGAGGAGAGGAGAGAGAGAGAGAGAGAGAGGAGAGAGAGAGAGAGAGAGAGAGAGGAGAGGGGGGGGGGGGAGATGGAGAGAGAGAGAGAGATAGAGAGAGAGAGAAGAGAGAGAGAGAGAGAGAGAGAGAGAGAGAGAGGGAGAGAGAGAGGAGAGGAGATGAAGAGAGAGAGAGAGAGAGAGGAGCAAGGCACCACATGCATTCATTTTTCGCAAGGCATGAAAATACGATAGAAGCGTATTAAGCAAAAGTGAGAGAGAGAGAGAGAGAGAGAGAGGAGAGAGAGAGAGAGAGAGAGAGAGAGAGAGAGAGAGGAGAGAGAGAGAGAGAGAGAGAGAGAGAGAGAGACATACAGACAGACAGACAGACAGACAGACTGACAGACGTCGTTGGGCACAACTCGTCTTCAATAGCAAAGAAACTCTAGGGAGAGCTTATCAGCAGAAGGTCTTTGAAACCAAATGTCCCCACAACCCCTTCTCCAGGAAACGCTATGGCCCTGAACTCCTCGCACTCTAAGGAGCCAGGCAGCGTCCAGGTCATGTCTCCCAGACGACCTTCTGCTGCCAGACATGTTTTGGTACTGCCGAGGTACGAACCTGTTGATATGGTATACAAATCCTTCTGAGCTTTTTGACCTTACCGTACCGTTTATTGAGCGAGACAGAAAGCCAGGGGGAGAGAGAGAGAGAGAGAGAGAGAGAGAGAGAGAGAGAGAGAGAGAGAGAGAGAGAGAGAGAGAGGAGAGAGACAGACAGACAGACAGACAGACAGAGCGAGCTACAGTGGTTCTACAGGCTGGAATGAAGACATTAAGACACAATCAATACTGACAGCTTTGGGGCTCTGGCATCAGGGACTACAGGGGACAACTGGATGAAAGTGAGTGAGTGGTGTGGGTGACTTCACTAGCATGGGTATAAACTGAGTGAGTGGTGTGGGTGACTTCACTAGCATGGGTGTAGGGTGAGTGGTGTGGGTGACTTCACTAGCATGGGTATAGGGTGAGTGGTGTGGGTGACTTCACTAGCATGGGTGTAGGGTGAGTGGTGTGGGTGACTTCACTAGCATGGGTGTAGGGTGAGTGGTGTGGGTGACTTCACTAGCATGGGTGTAGGGTGAGTGGTGTGGGTGACTTCACTAGCATGGGTATAGGGTGAGTGGTGTGGGTGACTTCACTAGCATGGGTGTAGGGTAAAAGATGAATAGATAGATAAATAGACAGATAGAGAGTGAGGGAGAAACAGAGACAGAGACGGAGACAGACAGATAGAGAAACAGACAGACAGAAAGACAGATAGATGAAGAGACAGACAGATGATAATATGATGGAGAGAGAAAGGGGGATGGAGAGGGAGAGAGACAGACATCTAGATAGCTAACTAGCTAGGTAGATATGTAGACATGATAGATACATAGACATGCAGACAGCCAGACAAGCAGACATATAGACAAATAGATGGACGGACAGATAGAAAGACAGAGAGAAAGAGGTGGGTAGATAAACAGAAGGCAGACAGGCAGACAGACAGACAGACTGTGCAATAGATCGACAGACAGACAGGCAGACAGACAGACAGTGAAATAGATCGACAGACAGACAGGGAGACAGTCAGATACACAGACACACACAGTGATAGATAGATAGATAGATAGATAGATAGATAGATAGATAGATAGATAGATAGATAGATAGATAGGTAGATAGATAGATAGATGGGTGGGGTAGGTAGATAAATAGATAGATAGGTAGATGGGTGGGTAGGTAGATTGGTAGATAGATAGATAGATAGATAGATAGATAGATAGATAGATAGATAGATAGATAGATAGATAGATAGACAGACATCGCCCAGGGAATTGTTGGGTTGTGATGTTCCCCGAGGTGGCACTGATGTGCAGACGGTTTGTCTCCAACACTGTGGGTGGACTGACACTAGCAGCTGGCCTGCTGTGACGACTCGCTGCCAGGGGACGAAAGAGACATGAGTAACAGATGGTTCTGTCCACCAGAGAATCAGACGGAGCCAGAAAGCTACCCCCCCCCCCCCCTCTCCTTTTTTTTTTCTTGATATAATCATCTTCGCCCCCTCTACAGCACTACTGACGCGTTTCCTGCTGGCCACAGACTTTGAGATTTCTGCTATGATGATTAGTAAGAGAAAAGATGGGGAGATGATGCTCTGCAATTTCTTTCTAATCAGAATCGACCAGGCTGTAATATCCGGTCTTCCGTACATAACACACCCTGGCTACAACCTGATTCGACAGGTACACACACAAATATACAGAGGATGGGTACACACACAGATATACAGAGGATGGGTACAGACACAGATATACAGAGGACGGGTACAGACACGGATATACAGAGGATGGGTACAGACACAGATATACAGAGGATGGGTACAGAGACCGATATACAGAGGACGGGTACACCCACAGATATACAGAGGATGGGTACAGACACAGATATACAGAGGATGGGTACAGAGACCGATATACAGAGGATGGGTACAGAGACCGATATACAGAGGACGGGTACACCTACAGATATACAGAGGATGGGTACAGACACAGATATACAGAGGACAGGTACACACACAGATATACAGAGGATGGGTACACACACAGATATACAGAGGATGGGTACACCACAGATATACAGAGGATGGGTACAGACACAGATATACAGAGGACAGGTACAGACACAGATATACAGAGGATGGGTACAGACACAGATATACAGAGGATGGGTACACACACAGATATACAAACGATGGGTACACACACAGATATACAGAGGATGGGTACACACACAGATTAGAGAGGATGGGTACACCCACAGATATACAAAGGATGGGTACAGACACAGATATACAGAGGATGGGTACAGACACAGATATACAGAGGATGGGTACAACACAGATATACAGAGGACGGGTACACACAAGATATACAGAGGATGGGTGCACACACAATATACAGAGGACAGGTACGACACATTATTCAAACGATGGGTACAGACACAGATATACAGAGGATGGGTACAGACACCGATTTACGAGGACGGTACAGACACAGATATACAAGGATGGTACAGACACAGATATACATGGATGGTACAGACAACAGGAGCTTGTAGGGAAATTTAAGCTGTCAGGGCACATCCATTGACGACGAACTCGATCGTTGTGCTAAGATGCTGGCTGGGGTAAGGGGAGGGGAATCCATAACAGACACTGGGCTGGTGGCAAGGAGTGGGTGGGGGTAAGGGGGAGGGGGAATCCATAACAGACACTGGGCTGGTGGCAAGGAGTGGGTGGGGGTAAAGGGGGAGGGGGAATCCATAACATTGCCTTGGCGAGGAGGGAGGACGAGATCGTTCCAAGTCAAACTTGAAAAAAAAAATCTGTGTACAACGTTTTGCATGAAAACAGCAGCAACAACAACAACAACGAAACCAGCCTGCCACCTCTCTCTCTCCCTCGGTCCATCTCTCTCTCTGTCTCTCTCTCTCTCTGTCTCTCTCTGTCTCTCTTCTTCTCTCTCTCTCTCTCCTCTCTCTCTCTCTCTCTCTCTCTCTCTCTCTCTCTCTCTCTCTCAGACTGGTGTCATTCAAATTCAATGGTCATACACCCAGCCAAAACCAAATCTATGATTATAGCTACCCGCCATAAACACCAGTTGACTCCTCTTTGCCTAAAACTTCAGTTGAATGGCACTTCTATCGAGCAGGTAGATGAGCATCGTGTTTTAGGGTTAACGATAGATAAAGAATTGAAATGGCAATCTCATCTAAATAACGTATGCAAGGTAGTCTCAAAACACCTTTTCCTGTTATCTCAATTAAAGCGCTACGTCAACAGTAATGTGCTTAAACTTTTCTTCAATGCACACATAATGTCACGTATAAATTACGCCTCAACAGTGTGGGACGGCAGTAGTGACGTCCACAAAAAAAGGCTGAATTCTCTCCATAGACGTGCAGCAAAGCTACTCCATCCAGCTGTATCTCTAACAACAGACGAAAAACTAAAAGCGCTGAACATACTTCCTCTGAATAGGCAATTGGAATTCAACAAGGCATCATTTATGTTTACAATCTTGACAGATACTATGCCATGTTATATCAATGCCCTTTTTACAAGATCGAACAGCTTTTCTGGCTCGACGAAATTCCTTCTTCCCTACCCACGCATTGATCTATACAAAACAAGTCTAGCTTACTCTGGACCATATGTCTGGAACTCACTTCCACCGAATCTACAAAACATGAATACTTTAAAACCTTTCAAGGAACATTTGCATAAACATTTTATGTCTCAGTAGTTAAATTATTCGATTACAATGATTAGCGTCCATTCGCCAAGTCTTCTGTGAACCATACTTTGGATAAATCGTCTCAACATAAAACCTACTCCGTTAAAATCGCTCATCCCCACTTCCACTCTGTCTACCATCCCTTTTCTCCTCCCCCTACCGACCATTCTCTCTTCCCCACCCTCCTCTGACCTCTCTCTCTCTGTAGTTTTTGTTTGTTTGTTTGCTTGTAAGTTTCCTTTTGTTTTACCATCCCCCATCTCATTAGTGCTTTTATGAGCAGTTTGCTTATCATTGTAGAATTAGATTATCATGTTGCTATGTTCAATTGTCTGTATGAATGATATGTGCTGAAATAATGTATGCATGACAAGGACAGATTGTAAGACTAGGCTTTGGCCTAAAATCTTCATCCTTGGGTATTAAAGATCAATCATCAATCAATCTCTCTTCTCTCTCTCTCCTCCCCTCTTTCAATCTCTCTCTCTCTCTCTCTCTCTCTCTCTCTCTCTCTCTCTCTCTCATTTTGTTGACAAAATGTGTATCAAACATAGCATTTACCATTTTGCATGCCTATGCTGTGACACATGATGAAGTTTCATTCAATGACATGCGTACTGCATTTATATAACAATATATGCATGTCATACCGAGGCGGGGGAGAGAGATAAACACACAGCAAGGGAAGAGGCGGGGGAGAGAGATAAACACACAGCAAGGGAAGAGGCGGGGGAGAGAGATAAACACACAGCAAGGGAAGAGCGGGAGAGCAAAACAATCAGCAAGGAAGGGTCGGGGGAGGAGATAAAACACAGCAAGTAGCAGGCGGGAGAGTAACACACAGCAAGAGAGCGGGAGAAGATAAACACACACAAGGGAAGAGGCGGGGCAGAGAGATAACACACACACAAGGAAGAACGACCAGAGCAAAAGTATCAGAAAGAATGGTCGGAATGGACCAGCTGAAAAAAACACGCGCACATTACGCATTGTGTTGCAGCATGCTAAAGTCATTGTGTCTTAAATCATGAGGACAAAAATTACCTCATATGTGAAATCATGGTTCGCTTTGTGTTTTTGCCAATGTAGTTTACATATTACAAAAGAAAACAAAGTACCACCTGTAGCCACGTGATCAGAAGAGAAGTCAATTATACTTCAGAGAGGAACAAGTGATTGAAATATCAAACATTTAATACTGAATTATACCACAAAGAAGAGGAAACAAGTGATTCAAATATCAAACATTTAATACTGAATTATACCACAAAGAAGAGGAAACAAGTGATTCAAATATCAAACATTTAATACTGAATTATACCACAAAGAAGAGGAAACAAGTGATTCAAATATCAAACATTTAATACTGAATTATACCACAAAGAAGAGGAAACAAGTGATTCAAATATCAAACATTTAATACTGAATTATACCACAAAGAAGAGGAAACAAGTAATTCAAATATGAAACATTTCACACTGAAACCTTTAGGATGTTTACACATGAGTTATGGTTTTCAATCTTGTATGGAAATCTCAATACTTTCAATATTTCACATGGATGGCACTTTTGGAGTCTCATAAATTGAGAAAGAAAAGGGAATTGTGACCGATGAATGGGGAACGGCTGAATTGGTCTTGCCCTTAGTATAGCGTTTAATGATTAAGACTTTCACATTTCAAATCATTTCTCTGAAGTTTTGTGCACAGTACATTTTACTGCGCCTCAACCAAATGTCGCGAACAAACGACGGACAATTTCTAATGTCAGCAGAAACAAACATGACGGACAATTTCTAATGTCAGCAGAAACAAACATGACGGACAATTTCTAATGTCAGCAGAAACAAACATGGCGGACAATTTCTACCGGCGAAGTGCTGCCCCTGCGTCAGTAGTAAATCATGGTAATTAGATGAGTGTGGTGACGTTGTGGTGCCCCTGTGTCAAATATAAATAATGAAACCTAGACCACTGCTGTGACGTTGTGGCCCCCCTGTGTCAAATATAAATAATGAAACCTAGACCACTGCTGTGACGTTGTGGTGCCCCTGTGTCAAATATAAATAATGAAACCTAGACCACTGCTGTGACGTTGTGGTGTCGCTACCATGAATCACTGTCACTGACGGGCACACAACGTTTGATCTGCCCAATGGTTACGTCAAATTCATCGGAGTTAATTCAGAACGAATGCATCTTTTTCTATACAAATGAAAACAAACTTAAAAACCACCGAAATTTGCAAAGTAGAAATTCAGCGGAGATTTCAAACAGGAAATGTGAATTATCGAGATTTTTCGGTAGAATCAGCCGGGTTTGGTCTGCATCTCAGTCTATAGCCTGTCCTCCCCCTCCTCCCTCATCAAGATGATCGTGATTTTGAGGTTTGCACTTAACAAAGGTGGCTTTTATAAAATAAGATAACATGAAATAAGATAAGATAAAATAAAAAGAAATGAAATTAACTTAAATGAAACAAAACAAAATAAAATGAAGTAAATAAGAGAAATCCAGATGTTCTTTTTCGACAGGAAACAGTTTATCCCCACACGTACGGTAAACAGCAGACTATCATTCTGCAATGATCACTTGCTATTTCTGTAGCCACGTGGCGGGTTGCCTGACGTTGGCCATGGAAGGTGTGGAGCGACACCCCAGACGTCCAGCCTCCCTGCCTCCCCCTGATAATGCTGACAGTGGGCCATGACAACCAACGGCTGCGGCTGAGACTCAGAGTCCTGCTTATCTGCCCCTTGACAGGAGGAGAAGTGAGAAGCACTGAAGAAGAAGAGTAGGGGAGGGGGATGGGGATGGGGGGTGGGGTGTCACTGCGTACAAGACGCTTCAAACTGATAGGACAACTTAGGTATGTACTGTTGTGGTACTGAGCTATGTACAAAAGTGTTACGGAGGTATGTACTCCACTGATACGGAGGTATGTACTGTAGTAGTATAGAAAATATGTACCCCAAGAGGTACTGAGATTTGTACGCGGGTGTTACGGACGTATGGACTGCAGTGATACAGAGATGTGTACCTCAGCAGTACTGTGATATGTACTGCGATGGTAGTAGGGCATGTCCTCCAATGGTACTGAGGTATGTCCTCCAGCGGTACTGAGGTATGTACAGCAGTGGTACTGAGGTATGTACCGCAGTGGTACTGAGGTATGTACCCCAGTGGTACTGAGGTATGTACAGCAGTGGTGCTGATGTATGTACAGCAGTGGTACTGAGGTATGTACAGCAGTGGTACTGAGGTATGTACCCCAGTGGTACTGAGGTATGTACAGCAGTGGTACTGAGGTTTGTACAGCAGTGGTACTGAGGTATGTACAGCAGTGGTACTGAGGTATGCACTGCAGTGGTACTGAGGTATGTACTGCGGTGGTACTGACGTATGTAGTGCGGTGGTACTGACGTATGTACTGCGGTGGTACTGACGTATGTACTCCAGTGATACTAAGGAATGCTCGCCAATGGTACTGAGGTATGTACTCCAGTGATACTAAGGTATGTCCTCCAATGGTACTGAGGTATGTACTGCGGTGGTACTGAGGTATGTACTGCGGTGGTACTGAGGTATGTACTGCCGTGGTACTGAGGTATGTACTGCGGTGGTACTGAGGTATGTACTGCGGTGGTACTGAGGTATGTACTGCGGTGGTACGGAGGTATGTACTGCGGTGTTACTGAGGTATGTCCTCTGGTGGTACTGAGGTATGTACTGCGGTGGTACTGAGGTATGTACTGCGGTGGTACTGAGGTATGTCCTCTGGTGATACTGAGGTATGTACTGCGGTGGTACTGAGGTATGTACTCTGGTGGTACTGAGGTATGTCCTCTGGTGGTACTGAGGTATGTCCTCTGGTGGTACTGAGGTATGTACTGCGGTGGTACTGAGGTATGTACTGCAGTGGTACTGAGGTATGTCCTCTGGTGGTACTAAGGTATGTCCTCTGGTGGTACTAAGGTATGTCCTCTGGTGGTACTGAGATATGTATTGTAGTGGTAGTAAGGTATGTCCTCTGGTGGTACTGAGGTATGTACTGTAGTGGTAGTAAGGTATGTACTGTGGTGGTACTGAGGTATATACTCTGGTGGTACTGAGGTATGTACTGTAGTGGTACTGAGGTATGTACTGTGGTGGTAC
>JAFLJL010018302.1:0-25584 GCA_018398815.1 Conus ventricosus | reverse complement strand
GGAAACTCGCACTCTGCGCGACCGGGCCTCCCCAGCCCCCGGGGACCCCCGAAATCTCCCCCGGGGGGCACCTTTTGGCTCCCGGTCTAACCCTCCCCCCGTTGGCCAACAACACCTAACCCAACACACCAGACCCCCTCTGAAAACCCGGGGCTCGACCCCTCCTCCTGGGAAGGCCCCGCCGGACACCGGGGGAGGAAAGGGCCCTGGGCAGGCCTCCCACGGGGACCCCGAACGGGGAAGAGCAAAGGTGGGGGTAACCCCCGGAAGAACCCCGGTAGCGGAAGGAGCTGCCCCACAGACGGCCGACGGCCTGGTGGTCTTCCTCTCGGGGAAAAGCGCTGGGGAACGGAAAAAACCCGCCTTCCCCGCCGGGACGGGCAGCAGACTGCGGGGTTGGCCCCCCCTCGGGACGGAAACGGTACCCCGCTGACACAACTGTAGGCCCCTACTGTATTTTGTTTTCTACCCAAAATCTCGGGTCATTGCTACTTAGTAAAGCTTTTATCCCCCCTCTCCCCTTTCCTCTTCCCACTCGGGATGAGAGTGACCCCTTTAATTTTTTGAACACCCCCCCCCCATTACTCGCTTTGGGGTTTTCGACCCACTTTCCCCCCCCTTACCCCAGCAGAAACAAAAATTTTTTTCCTGAACCAAACCACGCTTTACTATGAAATTTGAATCAACCAATTTTCGGAAAATAGAACCTTTAAACATCCAACACGGACTCCATGGGCCCCCTTAGAAATATAAAAAAATGGAAAATGGGGAATTCCCCCAAAGGGAAAAATTTCCACAAGAAACCCGTAGTAAACCATCTTCAAAAAAAAAAAACAAAAGAACAAAAAAACTTTCTTTTTTTAGGGTTTAAGTTTCATATTCATCAAAAATCGGCTTGCAGCCCCAACCTTACATTCTTACCCCTTGCACGTCCATTTTAACTTTCAAAACAAAATGGTTGTTCGCCAAAATTTCATCCAGCCCCCATCTCTTTTCATCTGTCAGTTAAAAAAAGGGGGTTAAACCCTTTTTATGCAACCCAACCCTACTCCTACAATTTACAGCTGCACACCCCCATTTTTTTCCTATCAAGCTGGCTACCCCTTAAATTTTACCTTACCCCTTCTTTCGACTACTAAAATTCATAATGGGATGTCCCCCTACAACCTAAGATATCTTTCTCCAACCCTATTCTGTCACAAAAAACGTAAATCCCTGCATGTGACGACGTCATTTACTTACAAAAAAACAACAAACCATTTCGAACCATTTTGGACTCACTGCCCTGTACCATTACGTAGTCACAGATACAGTCTGCACGCGCACGACACCCGCGTCGAGAACCAAGACTCGTAACGAAAAAAGTGAAAACACAGTAATTAATATAACACCGACTCATTACTTCCAATAATAAAACCACTTCGACTCCAAATTGCCTTGCAACTGCACATTTAAACCAAAATTCCAAACCCCCTGTACGACTCACGAAATCGTTAATCAATTTCAAAAACGAACCCTCTATTTACACTAAATTGAAATAATCCCCTATTACACCCCACGACACACTTTTCGAACCTGCTCCAACTTGTCCTACAAACGAACTCAGGAACCACATTAAAATACTTACGAAATACAGAAAAGAGGAAAACAAAAAACCGGCTGACAAGTTTCAATCACAGAACCAAGACGCATCATACCAACAACCAGTATACGCAACAAAAAATAATCAACTAAAACATAACATGACCACTACAGTACAACTCCCCCATAATACCAGACAACCTGACGAACACCACCACCATGAACCTAACAATCACCACCGGGACAAACAACGGTCAACCACACCGTTCTGCAACTGGCTGAAGTGGCTGCCAACAGAGACGACACAGAACGCTGCACAGGCCAAGGGGCACACCAGACCCGACAGGACCTGGCACTAACTATGACTCAAGTCACTCAGCTCGACTAACGGCGCTGCCGCCGCAACTACAAGGCGCGTCCACTCCGACGAACCCAGGGACCGAAGTGAAGCTACCCCAACGCATTCCGCTCTGGTCGGGAAACAAGCGAAATCACCACAACACCCAAAAAAGCGATTGGTCAGGGGCAGCGTACCCTCCGCAGAGCTGACACGCCGGACCAACGGACTAGTTGTTGCTCGTGCAACAACACGACAATTTTTCACAACAACTCAGACTTGACAACCAACAACAGCCGATATCCTCCCCGCCTTCTCTGGTTGTAGAACCAAAGTAACAAAGGGTAACAATCGGAAACGAACCAACCTCCCCCCTCCCTTCCCTCAATAAGTGAAGACTGGAATGCAGGAATATTGTAGTCTTATTTCCCCGCCCC
This sequence comes from Conus ventricosus, assembly GCA_018398815.1. Lineage (NCBI taxonomy): Eukaryota > Metazoa > Mollusca > Gastropoda > Neogastropoda > Conidae > Conus > Conus ventricosus. The sequence continues at coordinate 23,229 of JAFLJL010018302.1, read as the reverse complement.
TACCTAGCCTAACCTTTTCCACCTTAACCAAACCCAATCTTACACACCACTCTCGCACACACACACACACATATACACACCTATTTCTGAACTACCATTACTCCAAACACATGGACATGCTTGGTTAGTACCGCCGATCGGGGACAGTGATACTGTGCAGGACTGTTAACACACAGTGTGATAAGTGCAGGACATGTTGACAGTGTGTAATACTGTGGCCCGACATGTTGACAAATGTGTGATATGTGCCAACATATGCAGATGACTGTGCAGGTTTTTAACAGTGTGTGATACTGTGCAGACATGTTGACAGTTGGTAATACTGTGCAGGGCATGTTGACATGTGTATACTGTGCAGGACTGTTGAAATGGTGTTATACTGTGCAGGGATGTTAAGTATGTTACTGGCGGACATGTTACAGTGTGTAAACTGTCGGGGATGTCCCCCCCTGACGTGACCCTTGGGGTTTTTGAGAAAAATTTAAACATTTTTCATTGATTTGAGTTTTTACGGAAAAAGGTTTTTTAACAAATTTTTTGGGTTGTTTGTAGCTTTGTATTTAAGGGAAAAATGTGTAAAAGGGGTGTTGTTTTTTTTTTTTTTTTTTTTTTTTTTTTTAAAATGATGGTGAGTTGATTTTAACGTGGTGACAGCCCTGTGGGGCCCCCTCTGGGGTCGGCTGGGCTATAAAGCAACATTATCTTATCTTACCAATCCCACTGAACCTCCCTGAAGGGGAACGGGACACTACGTCCCACCTCCCAGGGTAGGGTTTACGCCCCCACAACACCCACTTACTTTTAACCAAAAACCCCGTACACCCCGGGGACAAAAAACCCCCCTCCCCTCCCTTTTTAGCTACCTATCTCCTACCAGACCACCTATTTACCCCCATCTCCCCCAATTTGTCACGGTCGCTAACCCGGAGGCCCCTTTCCACCCCTCCCCACGCCTATCACAACTGAGCAGCCCAACACGGCACACAAAACAGTTTTAACAATTGCACACTTCTTTTTTTCACCCACCCCACTATGGCCCCACCACTCACGTCCATCCAAAAATTTACACCCCAATATTCCACTTCTTCACTCCCCCCACACTCCCCTGCAGGGACCCCGAGACCTTAACCTATGTTTACAGCACCAGTTGGGGTATATCACTGTGATAGGGACGCAAAGTACCCCGGCACACGTGGTGGGTTAACTACTAGGGACAAGGCCCAAACCCAAGGGACTTAATCCCTAAACTACTACCCCCACACCTCTCCCAGGACCCCCCCTTTCCTTTTGACCCGGGACCCTACTGTATGGTCTTGCGCCCCTTTAAGGGGGGGGCAGCAACAATTTCCGTAACCGTGCTGGCCCCCCCCCAAAAAGGGGGCGGGAAGCCAACACCCTTAACCCATTGCCTAATGCTACCCCCCTTCTACCAAAACCCCGGGGGAAAACCCCAAATCCCAGCCCGGAAAAGGCTCCAGTCCCCCGGCGCTGTTTTTTTGGGGCCCCCTCCCAGGCTGACCCTCCCGGGGAAAGGACTCTGCACTCTGGGGGCGGGGCCCCGGGGGGCCTCCCAAAAGCCCCGACTCCCGAAGACTTACACCCGGGGGGGCAACCGGGGGCCCCCTCAGTTAAACTCCTCTCCCGTGCTAGGCACAAACCCCTAACGCACAAAAACCCAGCCCGCCCTCTGGGAGGGAATCCGGGGGGGGCTCAAACCCCCTTCCTCGGAAGGCCCCCCGGACCCCGGGGGGTGAGGAAAGGCCCTTTGGTGCAGCCCCCTCTCACGGGGCCCCGAACAGGGAAAGAGAACAGGGGGCGGGGTAACTCCGGAAAGAACCCGGTAGCGGAAGTGGCTCCCTCACGGACGGCCGAGGGCCCTGGTTTGGGTTTTTTCCTCCCCCGGGGGAAAAAAAAGCAGGGGGAAAGGGGGAAAAGCCGCCGCTCACCTGCCCCCGCGGCACCCGACTGCGGTGATCGGGCCCCCACCCCCGGGGGAAACGGGGGGGGGGGGGGAAAACCTGTTTGGACACAACTTTTGGCCCAAACTACTGAAATTTTTGTTACTCCCCGGGTATAAAGGGGCTATATGCTAAAAAGAAAAGTTTTTGACCCTCCCCTCCCTTGCCTACTTCCAAACCGGCATGAGAGTGACCCCTTAAATTTTGGGAATTTACCCCCCCCCAAACCCTTTTCTCGTTTTGGGGGGTTATCGCCCCATTTCCCGGGCCAACCCTTACCCCCAGCAGTAAAACAATATTCTTCCTAAACCCCAATTCCCGTTAAAAACTTTATAAAATTTATAAATACATCCAATTCTGGGGAAAAAATAGAACCTTTTAAAGCAATCCAAAGGGGATCCAGGGGCCCCCTTTAGGAAATACAAAAATTAAAACTGGGAAATGGGCAATCTAAACAAGGAAATGTTTCCACATAGAAACCCCTTTGAAAAACCCACATCTCTCAAAAAAAAAAAACAACCAAAAGAACAAAAAAAAACTTTTTAAAAATTTTTTACGGTTCAAGTTTAGCATATTCAAAAAGAGAATGGGGCTTGCACCCCAAAACCCCTTCACATTTTTTCCCCCTTTTGGCATTTTAAATTTTTAAATTTTTTTATTTAAACAAAACCCATGATTTGTTCGCCAAAATTTTCCCAAACCGCACCCCCTTCATGTCTTCTGTCAGTTAACCCATTTGGGGTTTAAACCCTTGTTATGCCAACCAACCATACTCCTACAATATTACAGGGCGCCACCCTCCATTTTTATCCATCAACTGTGGATACCCCCCTTTAAAATTTTTACCTTTCCTTTTCCGATACAAAAAATTTCAAAATTTGGGATTGTCTTCAACAAAGATATCTTTCCCCAACCCCTATTTGTCAAAAAACCGAAAATTTCCCTGCTGTGACGATGTATTTACTTACAAAAAAAACAAAAAACCACTTGAACCTTAGGAAACCCCACTGCCCTGTACCAATTACGTATGTCACAGATACGGTTTCCCGGGCGCAGGGACCCCCGCGCGAAAACCCAAGACTCGTAACAAAAGTGAAAAGAACCAATGTAATTAAATTAGTCAGGGACCTTTACCCCAATAAAAAACCACTCGACTCCCAAAATTTCCCTTTTGGCCCCAAACTGCCATTTAAACCCGTTTCCCAAATGCTGTGCAGGTCGACCAAAAAAATTTTCTTTTTAAATCAATTTCAACGAACTACTTTTTAAACAAAAAAAAATTGAAAACAACCCCTTTACGACCACGGGACAATCTGCACGGACTCAACTTTTGACCCTAAACCCAAAAAGAACCTCGTTTTCCCCACTCACTACTTACAAAATATACAAAAAAGAGGTAACAAAAACCGGCTACAAGTTTCAATACAAAACCAAGACCTTTTCATACCAGACCCCCAGTATACGCAACAAACATAATAACAAAAATAACATGACCACTCGTAAAAATGCCAAAATTTACAAGACAACCTGACAAAAACACCCCCCCAAAGAACCTAAAAAACCCCAAAAAAGGGAAAAACAGACTTTAAACCCCACCCAGTTTTGCAACTGGCTGAAGTGGCTGCCAAAAAGGAGACAACAGAACGCTGAAAAGGCCAAGGGCAACCGGGACCCGACGAGGACCTGGAAATAACTATGACTGAAGTCACTCGCTCAAACTAAGGGCTGCCGCCGCAACTAAAAGGGGCGCTTTCCCACCCCGAACGAACCCCCGGGGGCCCGAAGTGAAGTCCCCCAAAGGGCTTTCCCGCTTGGTGGGAAAAATCAAGCAAAACTTACTCACAACACAAAACAGCGTTTGGGTCAGAGCAGCGAATCCCCCGCAGAGCGGACACCCCGGGGGACAAGGGAAACTAGTTGTTGCTCGTGCAAAACAGGGGAAAATTTTTACAAAAAAACTAAGATTTGGGAAAACCCACAAAAACCCAAATACCCTCCCCCGGGCCTTTTTTGGTGTAGAACCAAAGTAAAAAAAGGGGAAAAACAATCGGAAACAAAACCCAACCCCCCGCCCCCCATTCCCTCAATAAGTAAAAGATGGATGCAGGAATATTGTATGTTTATTTCCCCCGCCCCCTACCTAGCCAAAAACCCTTTCCCCCTTAACCCAAAAAACCCCCAAACTTACACACCCCCTTTTTTCCCCACCCACCAAAACATATCCACGCTATTTTTGAACTACCCTTACTCCAAACACATGGACTGTTGGTTAGTACCCCCGATCGGTGCGGTGATACTGTGCGGGGGAAAGTTAACACAACAGTGTGATACGGGGCAGGACATGTTTACAGTGTGTTAAAACTGTGCCAGGCCTTTGGGCCCGGGTGTGGGTTGTGTGCAGGGTTTAAAAAGTTTGCAATACTGTGCAGAACATGTTAAAAGTGTGTGTACTGTGCCAGACATGTTTACCCGTGTGTAATACTGGCGGAATGTTGGGCATGTGTGTTTCTGTGCAGGGGCATGTTGCAAAAGTTGATAAAGTGCAGGCTTTTTGACAGTATGTAAAACTGTGCAGGACCTGTTGGCAGTGTGTAATACTTTGGAGGGGTTTTTTGACAGTGTGTGATACTGTGCAGGACATGTTTCAGTGTGTAATATGTGCAGAACCCTTTTTGGGCAGTGTGTAAATTTTCTGTGCAGGACTTTTTGTTTGTGTGTAATTTCTGTGCAGGGGGAAGTTAAAAATGGGAAGTGTGGTGAACCCGGGGCAGGGGAAAGTTTTACAGGGGGTGGGCATGTGCGGACATGTTTAAAAATGAGCAGTGTGTGTGACACGTTTCAGGACATGGGCTACAGTGTGTGGACACTTTTGCAGGGGAAAGGTTAACAATAGCCCGTTTTGGGGTTTACAAATGTGCAGGAAATGTTAACAATGAGGAGTTTGTGTGACACTGTGCAGGACATGTCTAAGTGTGTGACAAGTGCAGGACATGTTAACAATGAGATGTGTGTGACGCTGTTTAGGGCATTTTTAACAATGGGGCAGTGTGTGTGACACTGTGCAGGGCATGTTGACAGTGTGTGATACTGTGCAGGAAAGTTGACAGTGTGTGTTTTGTGGGAGGAAAATGTTGACGTGTGTGGGCCCCTGTGCGGCATGTTGACATTTTTTGTGTACGTGGGAGGACATGTCTTTCAGTGTGGACACTGGGGCAGGAATGTTGACGTGTTTTGATACTGTGCAGGACAAAGTTGACCGTGTGTGGGTACTGTGCAGGAATGTTGACGTGTGTGATTCTTGCAGGACCCGTTGACAGTGTGTGGACATGTGAAAGGGCCTGTTGACAGTGGGGAATACTGTGCAGGAATTTTCTAAGGTGTGACACGTGCAGGAAAGTTGACAGTATGTGTATGTGAGGGGCATGTTGGGCAGTGGGGTAATTTCTGTGCAGGACCTGTCTACAGTGTGTGGGCACTGTGCAGGACAAGGGTTAAAAAATAAGGGATTTTGTGATTTTTGCCCGGGCAAGTTAAAAATGACAGTGGTGTGGGCACTGTTCAGGAATGTTAACAATGAAACAGTGTGTGTGCACTTGCAGGACATGTTAACAATGAGCAGTGTTTGACACTGGCAGGACATTTGAAAATGAGCAGTGTGTGTGACAAATGTGCAGGACATTGTGAAAATGAGCAGGTGTGACACTGTGAGGACATGTTAACAAGGCGTGGTGTGAAAATGTTTCAGGGCATGTTAAACTGAGCAGTGTGTGTGAAACTGTGCGGACATGTTTAAAAATGAGGTTTTGGTGAAAAACGGGGCAGGGGCCCAAAGTTAAAAAATGGCAGTGTGCGTGCATGTGCAGGGGCCCTGTTTTACAGTGTGTGATTTTCTGTGCAGGAAGTTAAAAATGAGCAGGTGTGTGACACGTGCGGGGAAAGGTTTTAAAAATTTAGCAGTGTGTGTGGCACGGGGCCCGGAATGGGTTTAAAAATGAAACCCGTGTGTGTGTTGGGCATGTGCAGGACATGTTAAATGGGGCAGGGGTGTGTGACATGTGTGGACATGGAAAAAATGAGCAGTGTGTTTTGACACTGTGCAGGGAAAGTTAACAATGAGGTGTGTGTGACCCCTGTTTCAGGACTGTGAAAAAAATGGCAGTGTGTGTGACACTGGCAGGAAAATGTTAACAAAGAGAGTGTGTTTTGACACGTGAGGGAAGTTAACAAAAGAGCAGTGTGTGTGACACTGTGAGGCTTGGGTTTTTAATAAGCATGTGTGTGACACTGTGCAGGGGGATGTTAACAATTTAGGCCCGGGGGGGTTTTGGGGACCCCCTGTGCAGGGGATGGGTTTAAAAATGAGCAGGGTGTGTGAACTGTGCAGGGCATGTTTAAAAATGGCAGTGTGTGTGACACGGGGCCCGGACATGTTAAAAAAATGAGCAGTGTGTGTGACACTGTGCAGGACATGTTAACAATGAGGGAGTGTGTGGGACACTGTCAGGGTGTTTTAAAAAAAAAAAAAGTGTGTGTGACCTGTTTTTTTCAGGGCTGTTAAAAGAGCGTGTGTGTGACATGTTTCAGGGGGTTAACAATGAGCAGGGGTGTGTGACACTGTGCAGGGCTTGTTAAAAATGAGCAGTGTGTTTTGAAAAATGTTTCGGGATGTTAACAAAGGGGCAGGGAGTTTGGGCACTGTTTCGGACATGTTTAAAAAAAAGAGAAGGGGTGTGTGCCCCTGTGCGGGGGAAAGTTAACAATGAGCAAAAATTTTGTGTGACCTGTGGAGGGCATGATGTCCCGGGCCTTCATGGAAAACTTAAGGGGGGGGGGGGCACCAAAAGCAAAATGATGGGGTGGATGTGTGGGCTCAATGTCCACCCCGCGGACCCGGACAATTTTGCTGTCGGCCCCTGTAAAACTGGCTCCCCCCCCTCTCCGCCCAAAAATGTCACGGGGAAAATGGCTTTTGCGTTTGTGTTTTTGAGAGAGAGAGAGAAAAAAAATGTTTTGTGTGTGTGTTGGGGAGAGAGGGGAGAAAGGAAAAAAGTGTGTGTGTGGGGTGGGGTGAAAAAGTGGGCAAATTTTTTGTGTATTAATTTAGTGAATGGAAGTGGGTCTTTTTTTTGGGCCCCCGTCGACTAAAGGGGTATTTTCCCAGAAAAAAAACCCCGTGTGGAGGGGAAGCACCAGCCCCATCCCCTGGCAGTATCTTCCCGGTGGGGTGGGGGATGACGCTTTGTTTTGGGGGGGAGGTTAGGGCCAGTCTTTGTTTGGGGGGGGGAGGTCAGAGCCAAATCTTTGTTTTGGGGGGGAGGTCAGAGCCAGCCTTTTTGTGGGGGGAAAATGGTCAAACCAGTTTTTTTTTTGGGGGTAGGGGAGGACCCGAGCTGCCCTTTTGGGGGGGAAGTCAGAGCCCGCCTTTTTTTGGAGGGAATTTGGGCAGGGCCCCCTTTTTTCTTTGGGGAGAAATCAAATGGCCTTTTTTTCGGGGGAAAATGGTCAGGGCCCCCTCCCTAGAGAGGTTTAGAGCCAGCCATTGTTTGGGGGAGAGGTCAGGGGCCACCCTTTGTTTGGGGGGAGGGGTTTAGAGCCGGGCTTTTTTTGGGGAATTGGTCAGAGCCCGCCCTTTTTTTGGGGAATTGGGCCCGGAGTCAGCCCTTTTTTTGGGGAAATTTGGCCGAGCCAGCCTTTTTCTCGGGGGGAGATATCTGGGCCCGGGTTTTGTTTTGAGGAGAGGGGCGAGCCAGTCTTTTTTGGGTTTTTGGGGGGGAGGAGGTTTTAAAAAGGGGGGGACCAAAAACCCTTTTAAAAAAATTTGGGGGGGGGAGGGCAGAAACCAGCCCTTTTGGTTTTGGGGAAAAAAGGGCAACTCGCCATAATACAGACAACTGACGAACACCACCACCATGAACCTACAAATCACCACTGACAAAAGGTTCAACCACACCAGTTCTGCACTGGTGAAGTGGCTGCCAACAGAGACGACACAGAACGCTGCACAGGCCAAGGGCACACCAGACCCGACGAGGACTGGCACTAACTATGACTCGAAGTCACTCAGCTCGACTAACGGCGCTGCCGCCGCAACTACAGGCGCGTCCACTCGACGAACACCAGGGACCGAAGTGAAGCTACCCCAACGCATTCCGCTCTGGTCGGAATCAAGCGAACTCTACTCACAACACAAAACAGCGATTGGTCAGAGCAGCGTATCCCTCCGCAGAGCTGACACGCCGGACCAACGGACTAGTTGTTGCTCGTGCAACAACACGACAATTTACTACAACAACTCAGACTTGACAACACAACAACAGCCGATATCCTGCCCCGCCTTCTCTGGTGTAGAACCAAAGTAACAAAAGGGTAACAATCGGAAACGAAACCAACCTCCCGCCTCCATTCCCTCAATAAGTGAAGACTGGAATGCAGGAATATTGTATGTCTTATTTCCCCAGCCCCCTACCTAGCCTAACCTTCCACCTTAACCAAAACCCCAATCTTACACACCACTCTCGCACACACACACACACATATACACACGCTATTTCTGAACTACCATTACTCCAAACACATGGACATGCTTGGTTAGTACCGCCGATCGGTGACAGTGATACTGTGCAGGACATGTTAACACAACAGTGTGATATGTGCAGGACATGTTGACAGTGTGTAATACTGTGCCAGACATGTTGACAGTGTGTGATAGTGTGCAGGACTTACAGTATGCAATACTGTGCAGAACATGTTACAGTGTGTGATACTGTGCAGGACATGTTGACAGTGTGTAATACTGTGCAGGACATGTTGACATGTGTGATACTGTGCAGGACATGTTGACAATGTGTATACTGTGCAGGACATGTTGACAGTAGTGTTAATACTGTGCAGGACATGTTGACAGTGTGTAATACTGTGCAGGGATGTTGACAGTGTGTGATACTGTGCAGGACATGTTGACAGTGTGTAATACTTGCAGACATGTTGACAGTTGTAATACTGAGGACATGTGTTAGTGTGTAACTACTGTGCAGGACTGTTAAAATGGGCAGTGTGTGTGACACTGTGCAGGACATGTCTACAGTGTGTGACACTGTGCAGGACATGTTAACAATGAGCAGTGTGTGTGACACTGTGCAGGACATGTAACAATGACAGTGTGTGACACTGTGCAGGACATGTTAACATGACATGTGTGTGACACTGTGCAGGACATGTTAACAATGAGCGAGTTTGTGTGACACTGTGCAGGACATGTCTACAGTGTGTGACACTGTGCAGGACATGTTAACAATGGCGTCTGTGTGTGACACTGTGCAGGACATGTTGACAGTGTGTGATACTGTGCAGGACATGTTGACAGTGTGTGATACTGTGCAGGACATGTTGACAGTGTGTGATACTGTGCAGGACATGTTGACAGTGTGTGACACTGTGCAGGACATGTTGACAGTGTGTGATACTGTGCAGGACATGTCTACAGTGTGTGACACTGTGCAGGACATGTTGACAGTGTGTGTTACTGTGCAGGACATGTTGACAGTGTGTGATACTGTGCAGGACATGTTGACAGTGTGTGATACTGTGCAGGACATGTTGCAGTGTGTGGACACTGTGCAGGACATGTTGACAGTGTTGTAATACTGTGCAGGACATGTCTAACAGTGTGTGACACTGTGCAGGACAAGTTGACAGTATGTGATACTGTGCAGGACATGTTGACAGTGTGTATACTGTGCAGGACATGTCTACAGTGTGTGACACTGTGCAGGACATGTTAACAATAAGCAGTGGTGTGATTGTGCAGGACAAGTTAACAATGAGCAGTGTGTGTGACACTGTGCAGGACATGTTAACAATGAGCAGTGTGTGTGACACTGTGCAGGACATGTTAACAATGAGCAGTGTGTGACACTGTGCAGGACATGTGAACAATGAGCAGTGTGTGTGACATGTGCAGGACATGTGAACAATGAGCAGTGTGTGACACTGTGCAGGACATGTTAACAATGAGCAGTGTGTGTGACACTGTGCAGGGCATGTTAACAATGAGCAGTGTGTGTGACACTGTGCAGGACATGTTAACAATGAGCAGTGTGTGTGACACTGTGCAGGACATGTTAACAATGAGCAGTGTGCGTGACACTGTGCAGGACATGTTGACAGTGTGTGATACTGTGCAGGACATGTTAACAATGAGCAGTGTGTGTGACACTGTGCAGGACATGTTAACAATGAGCAGTGTGTGTGACACTGTGCAGGACATGTTAACAATGAGCAGTGTGTGTGGACACTGTGCAGGACATGTTAACAATAAGCAGTGTGTGTGACACTGTGCTGGGCATGTTAACAATGAGCAGTGTGTGTGACACTGTGCAGGGCATGTTAACAATGAGCAGTGTGTGTGACACTGTGCAGGGCATGTTAACAATGAGCAGTGTGTGTGACACTGTGCAGGACATGTTAACAATGAGCAGTGTGTGTGACACTGTGCAGGACATGTTAACAATGAGCAGTGTGTGTGACACTGTGCAGGGCTGTTAACAATGAGCAGTGTGTGTGACACTGTGCAGGGCATGTTAACAATGAGCAGTGTGTGTGACACTGTGCAGGGCATGTTAACAATGAGCAGTGTGTGTGACACTGTGCAGGGCATGTTAACAATGAGCAGTGTGTGTGACACTGTGCAGGGCAGTTAACAATGAGCAGTGTGTGTGACACTGTGCAGGACATGTTAACAATGAGCAGTGTGTGTGACACTGTGCAGGACATGTTAACAATGAGCAGTGTGTGTGACACTGTGCAGGGCATGATGTCCGGCGCCTTCATGGAATCTCAAGGGGAGGGGGGCACCAACAGCAAGATGATGGAGGTGGATGTGTCGGGCTCAATGTCCACCTGCAGGACCTGGACAATCTGCTGTCGGCCATGTACACTGGCTCCCTCACCCTCTCCGCCAACAATGTCACGGGTACATGGCTGTGCGTTTGTGTGTGAGAGAGAGAGAGAGAAAAAATGTGTGTGTGTGTGTGTGAGAGAGAGAGAGAAGAGAAAGAGTGTGTGTGTGTGTGTGTGAAAAAGTGACAAATTGTGTGTATTATCAGTGAATGGAAGTGTGTCTTATGTGGACCCAGTCGACATAAAGTGTATTTTCCCAGAAAAAATCCCAGTGTGGAGCAAGCACCAGCCCTCATCCCCATGGCAGTATCTTCCTGGTGGTGTGGTGATGACAGCTTTGTTTTGGGGAGAGGTTAGGGCCAGTCTTTGTTTGGGGGAGAGGTCAGAGCCAGTCTTTGTTTGGGGGAGAGGTCAGAGCCAGCCTTTGTGTGGGGAAGTGGTCAAGCCAGTCTTTTTTGGGGGTAGAGGACAGAGCTAGCCTTTGGGGGAGAAGTCAGAGCCAGCCTTTGTTTGGAGAAGTGGTCAGGGCCAGTCTTTCTTTGGAGGAGAAGTCAAAGTGAGCCTTTGTTTCGGGAAAATGGTCAGAGCCAGTCATAGAGAGGTCAGAGCCAGCCATTGTTTGGGGGAGAGGTCAGAGCCACCCTTTGTTTGGGAGAGAGGTCAGAGCCTGTCTTTGTTTGGGGAATTGGTCAGAGCCAGCCTTTGTTTGGGGAATTGGCCAGAGTCAGCCTTTGTTTGGGGAATTGGCCAGAGCCAGCCTTTGTCTGGTGGGAGATATCTGGGCCGGCTTTTGTTTTGAGGAGAGGTCAGAGCCAGTCTTTGTTTGGGGGAGAGGTTAGAGCCAGCCTTTATTTGGGGGAGAAGTCAGAGCCAGCCTTTGTTTGGGGGAGAAGTCAAAGTCAGCCTTTGTTTGGGGGAGAGGTCAAAGCCAGCCTTTGGGGGAGAGGACAAAGCCAGTCTTTGGGGGAGAGGTCAGAGCCAGCCTTTTTTTTTTTTTTTTTGCTGTCCCAACCTCTGCGCTACCTCAGAGGCAGTGCACCCATGCTGCTCATTCCGACACCCCGTCTACAGCCACAGCCCGGTCGGCCCCGCCGCAGCCCCGGCACCAGCAATCCGCAGGGAGCAGTCAGTGTCAAGTTGTCAAGAGGCAACCCACCGGAGGAGACACTGCACTGCTGCCGAGTCACTTCAGTGGTGTTCAGTGGTGCATATTCTGATGTAACATACGCAGGACACCACCTACTAAGCCCCCTACTGACGACAATAATTGCTTAGTCACAGAGCCGGCCTGAGTGAGCTCTCCTCCGTAGGGCGCCACCACGTCCGTCCAACGACAACCCCATGGACTCGCCGATACCGGTGACCCCTACGGAACCAAACCAAGGCCACAGACGTGGAGAGGACATCAAAATTGAGGTCACCATGAGAGCAGGGCATGAAGGGCCACAGAATTTGAGACATTTTTTATGCTGATTAATGAGAATGAGGATGATTAAGATGATGCTACGGATTTCCATTTCAGTCTGAGACTACATGACAGGGCTGTACTCTATGCTTCCTTTCATAATATATCCTGGTGTCAGCCAGGGCCGAGAGATACAGGCACCTGCAGTGTTGGTCAAGAAATTTGAGCAACACTCTCAGAAACCCATCCATTAAGTGGATGAAACTCAACTGTGGTCCCAGTCTTGCCAACTGAGTCCGCAGCAAACTCAACTCTGGGTAGGAGCCGGTCGGGGCAGAAAAACCCACATGACTCTGATGGGATTCGAACCCACGACCTCCCAGCCAGGAGTCTTTGACGCTAACCACTTCACCATGGCGGCTGGTTACAGAGCCCGCCTTTGTTTAGGGGAGAGGCCAACCTTTGGGGAAGGGCTCAGAGCCAGCCTTTGTTTGGGGAAGCGGTCAGAGCCAGCCTTTGTTTGGGGAAGCGGTCAGAGCCAGCCTTTGGAGCAGGAGTCAGAGACAGTCTTTGTTTAAGGAAGGGTCAGAGCCAGCCTTTGTTTGGGGAAGCTTTCAGAGCCAGCCTTTGTTTGGGGAAGGGGTCAGAGCCAGCCTTTGTTTGGGGAAGCTTTCAGAGACAGTCTTTGTTTAAGGAAGGGATCAGAGCCAGCCTTTGTTTGGGGAAGGGGTCAGAGCCAGCCTTTGTTTGGGGAAGGGGTCAGAGCCAGCCTTTGTTTAGGGAAGCGGTCAGAACCAGCCTTTGCAACATCGATAGAAAGACATACTTTTTGTGGATGGAAGGAAAAAACTAGGGAAGCAACCATGTAAGAATTTCAAGATCAACTAAATATGAAGGAAGCGGTCCTGCATGGACGGTGACGATATCTATGTCAGTTAATAAATGACAGAACTGAGTCGAACAATAATGCATATTATATAAGTCAGTTAAGTGACAGGCTCATGTCTTGCACTGATGGATGGACATGTCAGTTAAGTGCAGAACCGAATCTACAGTGATGCATGAATATGTCAGTTATGTGACAGAACAGAATCAAACATTGATGCATGCACGTATTATATGTCAGTTAAGTGACACAGACAGAGCCAAGGCCTGCAACAATGCATGTCTCATGATTTTCATCAGTCACTTAACCCATAGTTATTGGAGTTTTTCTTGACTGACGATTTTCTTCCATCCTCGTCTGCCCTCTGCTGATATCTGGGATTCAGCAAAGGTCAGACCTATCCATTCCTGATTGTTATCCCCCCCCCCCCCCCCCCCCCCACCCCCCACACCCCCACCCCTCCTCTTTTTGTCCCGTCATCTGTTTCCTGGTACAGTGTCTTGCAAAATGTGTGGGGGTTTTCTTTTGTTGGTAAAGCTGTATGATTGAGAGATGTGATGGTGCCATTTAACCCGAAGAGTACCTTTAAGCCGTCAGCTGACGCCGCATTAAAAATGCTTTCCCAGTGCCTATGGGCCGTCCACTGACGTCATGCATTTTTCTTGAATTTTCATTCGTTACTATTTCTATTAACAGGCTTAAATAGAGTGTGCGTAGTAAGCCTTATATGTCTGTAGTATTAAAATGATATGCAAATGACCACACATGAGGGGAAAGCCCATTTATTCTCATCACTGACTGCCAGCACTTCGTCTCGCTTGCAAAGATGGCGGCGCAACTTTCGACAAGCGTAGCGACCAAATCAACGTATTTAGACAGCTGAGCAGGCTCTGCTAATCATTTTTGACAAAGACAATAATCTTTTATTCAACGACTTCCTCGAGCATGAAGGTGAGATGATGATAGTGATGGAATTGCCGACCATATTTGTCAGTTATTGAGTCTGCCTGTGTGACCTTAGTGTGTGTTCAGCTGACGGCTTGCCAGCGTCGAACGAGCTAGCCTAGTGTGTACTCTCACTGCGTGCCAGTGGCCAGTGAGGTGATAGTCGGCGCGAGAGGGGAGCGCGGCCTGCTTGCGGCGTGACACGGGGCACAGGGAAAGGTAGGGGAAGAGGAGGGGTGAAAGAGAGGGTTGAAGTCCAGCAAGGGGGCGTGGTGGGGGGAGGGGGGCGTGGTCGTGGACTGACCTGTCTGCATAGAGTGTGAGCGTCTTGATAGACTTCTAAACTGTTTTACTTTCATTTACAGGTGTAGTGTGACAGTACAAACTTTATTTTGAACCTTTTTACTTTGTGTTCTTTTTGGGATGTGAAGCTGTGTGGTAAATACATATGTTTTTGATCATGCAAAAAAATCTATCCAAATCTAAATGCCTAAATATTTTTTTATTATCAAAATTAAAACAAAAGAAGCCCAGATTCAAAATCTTCATTCAATTTCCTTCAAAAATCATATATATTTCATTTTTATATCTTTTGTAGTTTCTGAGCTAGAATTTTTTGTTAATTATTACCCCCAAATTATTAGATTTCCCTGGCACTGGGAAAGCCTTTGTTTGTAACATTTTAAGGCAGTGAACGGGTTAAGTTTTTGTTTCTTGTCTGTTGTCAGCAGGATTCCAAAGGGGCCAATGACTGCGTCAAGTCTTTTTATTATTATTATGAATACTTATATAGGGCTTATCCTCGGCTAGAGACCAAGCTCTAAGCGCTTTACAATCCACAACGGGCTGCCTACCTGTGTAGTGCCGACTGAAGAGCTGCCAGCTGGCGCTTCATTCAGTCGTTTCCCGTGTCATCCCGTCAGTATCGTTCAGTATCATTCACTCAATTTCCTTACTTCCTTATTATTTTCATTTCTCATGCTGGGTGCATGCTATGTGTAACGTGTCATCCAATCCAACGGCCAAACTGGCCTTCTCTTCCGAAAGTTGGTGATGGGATTTTACTTGTGTGCAGGATGTTATGTGTGCATTCACACACGGAACCTCGGTTTATAGTCTCATTCGAAGGACTGTATGGGAAATGGAGTCAGAACCAATGTTAACTCCGAGGGAAAAATCCACCTGTACCCAAACGGCCCAGTGGAGATTCGAACCAGCAACCCCTGGGTCACCAAGATCACAAGTCCGGCGCTCTACCACTGAGCTATTCAGGCCCCCTTTTGCTCATTTCTTCGTCAGTGACAGAGTGTGTGTTGGAGATGTGCAGTATTTTGTGGTAAGTTTTCATTTCAGATGCCTGGGGTTTTCTTTGTGGTAACTTCTCATTTCAGATGCCTGGGGTTTTCTTTGTGGTAACTTCTCATTTCAGATGCCTGGGGGTTTCTTTGTGGTAACTTCTCATTTCAGATGCCTGGGGTTTTCTTTGTGGTAACTTCTCATTTCAGATGCTTGGGTTCTTTGCAGATCTGCAGTCAAGGTTCATGTTTCACTAACAGAGAGAAAGATAAATATCAGTTATGTGTGCATTTTTCTCAGTTTGGAACTGAGGGGAGGTGTTGTTCAAGATAGTCTTGATTTTTTAACGCTGTCAAAACTCAATATGCTGTATATGTCTGTTAAATGACAGAAGTGAGCCCTACTCTGATAATTATGTCTCTGATTGCCTGCCTGGTGCGACGGAAACTGTGTCATTTGTGTGTGAGAGTTTTGCAGTGAGATCTGAATCCTACAAGACTTGTGTTGTGTGTCCGTTGTGACAGTGAGAACTAAAAGTTACAATGTTGTGTTTTGTGTGGGAGTTGTAACAGCGAGAACTAAATCTAGTGCTGAGTGTTGTGTGGTGGGGGGTGACAGAAAAGAATGGCAAAACGCTGTATGTTGTGTGTCAGGGGGCTGCAGAACTGATGAAAAGGGCATATGTTGCTTCTTTGGTTACAGATTTGAATGTACAGTGCTGTGTGTTGTGTGGTAGGGGTGACAGAACTGAATGGTACAGTGCTGTGTGTCTTGTGGTAGGGGTGACAGAACTGAATGGTACAGTGCTGTGTTGTGTGGTAGGGGTGACAGAACTGAATGATACAGTGCTGTGTGTTGTGTGGTAGGGGTGACAGAACTGAATGATACAGTGCTGTGTGTTGTTGTGGTAGGGGTGACAGAACTGAATGATACAGTGCTGTGTGTTGTGTGGTACAGGTAGGGGTGACAGAACTGAATGGTACAGTGCTGTGTGTTGTGTGGTAGGGGTGACAGAACTGAATGATACAGTGCTGTGTGTTGTGTGGTAGGGTTGACAGAACTGAATGATACAGTGCTGTGTGTTGTGTGGTAGGGGTGACAGAACTGAATGGTACAGTGCTGTGTGTCTTGTGGTAGGGGTGACAGAACTGAATGATACAGTGCTGTGTGTCTTGTGGTAGGGGTGACAGAACTGAATGGTACAGTGCTGTGTGTCTTGTGGTAGGGGTGACAGAACTGAATGGTACAGTGCTGTGTGTTGTGTGGTAGGGGTGACAGAACTGAATGGTACAGTGCTGTGTGTTGTGTGGTAGGGGTGACAGAACGAATGGTACAGTGCTGTGTGTTGTGTGGTGGGGTGACAGAACTGAATGATACAGTGCTGTGTGTTGTGTGGTAGGGGTGACAGAACTGAATGGTACAGTGCTGTGTTATGTGGTAGGGGTGACAGAACTGAATGGTACAGTGCTGTGTGTTGTGTGGTAGGGGTGACGAACTGAATGGTACAGTGCTGTGTGTTGTGTGGTAGGGGTGACAGAACTGAATGATACAGTGCTGTGTTGTGTGGTAGGGGTGACAGAACTGATGATACAGTGCTGTGTGTTGTGTGGTAGGGGTGACAGAACTGAATGATACAGTGCTGTGTGTTGTGTGGTAGGGGTGACAGAACTGAATGATACAGTGCTGTGTGTTGTGTGGTAGGGGTGACAGAACTCAATGATACAGTGTTGTGTGGTAGGGGGTGACAGAACTGAATGATACAGTGCTGTGTTGTGTGGTAGGGGTGACAGAACTGAATGGTACAGTGCTGTGTGTTGTGTGGTAGGGTTGACAGAACTGAATGGTACAGTGCGTGTGTGTGTGGTAGGGGTGACAGAACTGAATGATACAGTGCTGTGTGTTGTGTGGTAGGGGTGACAGAACTGAATGATACAGTGCTGTGTGTTGTGTGGTAGGGTTGACAGAACTGAATGATACAGTGCGTGTGTTTGTGTGGTAGGGGTGACAGAACTGAATGGTACAGTGATGTGTGTTGTGTGGTAGGGGTGACAGAACTGAATGGTACAGTGCTGTGTGTTGTGTGGTAGGGTTGACAGAACTGAATGTACAGTGCTGTGTGTTGTGTGGTAGGGTTGACAGAACGAATGATACAGTGCTGTGTGTTGTGTGGTAGGGGTGACAGAACTGAATGATACAGTGCTGTGTGTTGTGTGGTAGGGTTGACAGAACTGAATGATACAGTGCTGTAGTGTTGTGTGGTAGGGTTGACAGAACTGAATGGAAACAGTGCTGTGTGTTGTGTGGTAGGGGTGACAGAACTGAATGGTACAGTGCTGTGTGTTGTGTGATAGGGGTGACAGAAACTGAATGATACAGTGCTGTGTGTTGTGTGGTAGGGGTGACAGAACTGAATGATACAGTGCTATGTGTTGTGTGGTAGGGTGACAGAACTGAAGGGTTTACAGTGCTGTGTTTGTGTGGTAGGGGTGACAGAATGAATGATCAGTGTTGTGTTGTGTGGTAGGGGTGACAGAACTGAATGATACAGTGCTGTGTTGTGTGGTAGGGGTGACAGAACTGAATGATACAGTGCTGTGTTATGTGGGTAGGGGTGACAGAAATGAATGGTACAGTGCTGTGTTGTGTGGTAGGGGTGACAGAACTGAATGATACAGTGCTGTGTTGTGTGGTAGGGGTGACAGAACTGAATGGTACAGTGTTGTGTGTTGTGTGGTTAGGGGGGGACAGAACTGAATGGTACAGTGCAGTGTTGTGTGGTAGGGGTGACAGAACTGAATGGTACAGTGCATGTGTTGTGTGGTAGGGTGACAGAACTGTATGGTACAGTGCTGTGTGTTGTGTGGTAGGGGTGACGAACTGAATGAACAGTGCTGTGTGTTGTGTGGTAGGGGGTGACAGAACATGAATGATACAGTGCTGTGTGTTGTGTGGTAGGGGTGACAGAACTGAATGGTACAGTGCTGTGTGTCTTGTGGTAGGGGTGACAGAACTGAATGTACAGTGCTGTGTTGTGTGGTAGGCGTGACAGTAACTGATTGATTACAGTGCTGTGTGTTGTGTGGTAGGGGTGACTGAACTGAATGATACAGTGCTGTGTGTTGTGTGGTAGGGGTGACAGAAACTGAATGATACAGTGCTGTGTGTTGTGTGGTAGGGGTGACAGAAACTCAATGATACAGTGCTGTGTGTTGTGTGGTTAGGGGTGACAGAACTGAATGCTACAGTGCTGTGTGTTGTGTGGTAGGGTTGACAGAACTGAATGATACAGTGCTGTGTGTTGTGTGGTAGGGGTGTGACAGAACTGAATGGTACAGTGCTGTGTGTCTTGTGGTAGGGGTGACAGAACTGAATGATACAGTGCTGTGTTGTGGGGTAGGGGTGACAGAACTGAATGTACAGTGCTGTGTGTCTTGTGGTAGGGGTGACAGAACTGAATGGTACAGTGCTGTGTGTTGTGTGGTAGGGTTGACAGAACTGAATGGTACAGTGCTGTGTGTTGTGTGGTAGGGTTGACAGAACTGAATGATACAGTGCTGTGTGTTGTGTGGTAGGGGTGACAGAACTGAATGATACAGTGCTGTGTGTTGTGTGGTTTAGGGGTGACAGAACTGAATGGTACAGTGCTGTGTTGTGTGGTAGGGGTGACAGAACTAAATGATACAGTGCTGTGTGTTGTGTGGTAGGGTGACAGAACTGAATGATACAGTGCTGTGTGTTGTGTGGTAGGGGTGACAGAACTGAATGATACAGTGCTGTGTTGTGTGGTAGGGGTGACAGAACTGAATGATACAGTGCTGTGTGTTGTGTGGTAGGGGTGACTGAACTGAATGATACAGTGCTGTGTGTTGTGTGGTAGGGGTGACAGAACTGAATGATACAGTGCTGTGTGTTGTGTGGTAGGGGTGACAAAACTGAATGATACAGTGCTGTGTGTTGTGTGGTAGGGGTGACAGAACTGAATGATACAGTGCTGTGTTGTGTGGTAGGGGTGACAGAACTGAATGGTACAGTGCTGTGTGTTGTGTGGTAGGGTTGACAGAACTGAATGGTACAGTGCTGTGTTGTGTGGTAGGGGTGACAGAACTGAATGATACAGTGCTGGGTGTTGTGTGGTAGGGTTGGGACAGAACTGAATGTTACAGTGCTGTGTGTTGTGTGGTAGGGTTGACAGAACTGAATGATACAGTGCTGTGTGTTGTGTGGTAGGGGTGACAGAACTGAATGGTACAGTGCTGTGTGTTGTGTGGTAGGGGTGACAGAACTGAATGGTACAGTGCTGTGTGTTGTGTGGTAGGGGTGACAGAACTGAATGATACAGTGCTGTGTGTTGGTGGTAGGGGTGACAGAACTGAATGGTACAAGTGCTGTGTTATGTGGTAGGGGTGACAGAACTGAATGGTACAGTGCTGTGTGTTGTGTGGTAGGGTGACAGAACTGAATGGTACAGTGCTGTGTGTTGTGTGGTAGGGGTGACAGAACTGAATGTTTACAGTGCTGTGTTTTTGTGGTAGGGGTGACAGAACTGATTGATACAGTGCTGTGTGTTGTGTGGTAGGGGTGACAGAACTGAATGATACAGTGCTGTGTGTTGTGTGGTAGGGGTGACAGAACTGAATGATACAGTGCTGTGTGTTGTGTGGTAGGGGTGACAGAACTCAATGATACAGTGTTGTGTGGTAGGGGGTGACAGAACTGAATGATACAGTGCTGTGTTGTGTGGTAGGGGGGGACAGACTGAATGGTACAGTGCTGTGTGTTGTGTGGTAGGGGTTGACAGAACTGAATGGTACAGTGCTGTGTTGTGTGGTAGGGGTGACAGAACTGAATGATACAGTGCTGTGTGTTGTGTGGTAGGGGTGACAGAACTGAATGATACAGTGCTGTGTGTTGTGTGGTAGGGTTGACAGAACTGAATGATACAGTGCTGTGTGTTGTGTGGTAGGGGTGACAGAACTGAAGGGTTTACAGTGATGTGTGTTGTGTGGTAGGGGTGACAGAACTGAATGGTACAGTGCTGTGTGTTGTGTGGTAGGGTTGACAGAACTGAATGATACAGTGCTGTGTGTTGTGTGGTAGGGTTGACAGAACTGAATGTTTACAGTGCTGTGTGTTGTGTGGTAGGGGTGACAGAACTGAATGATACAGTGCTGTGTGTTGTGTGGTGGGTTGACAGAACTGAATGATACAGTGCTGTGTGTTGTGTGGTAGGGTTGACAGAACTGAATGGTACAGTGCTGTGTGTTGTGTGGTAGGGGTGACAGAACTGAATGGTACAGTGCTGTGTGTTGTGTGATAGGGGTGACAGAACTGAATGATACAGTGCTGTGTGTTGTGTGGTAGGGGTGACAGAATGAATGATACAGTGCTATGTGTTGTGTGGTAGGGGTGACAGAACTGAATGGTACAGTGCTGTGTGTTGTGTGGTAGGGGTGACAGAACTGAATGATACAGTGTTGTGTTGTGTGGTAGGGGTGACAGAACTGAATGATACAGTGCTGTGTTGTGTGGTAGGGGTGACAGAACTGAATGATACAGTGCTGTGTTATGTGGTAGGGGTGACAGAACTGAATGGTACAGTGCTGTGTTGTGTGGTGGGGGTGACAGAACTGAATGATACAGTGCTGTGTTGTGTGGTAGGGGTGACAGAACTGAATGGTACAGTGTTGTGTGTTGTGTGGTAGGGGTGACAGAACTGAATGGTACAGTGCAGTGTTGTGTGGTAGGGGTGACAGAACTGAATGGAAACAGTGCTGTGTTGTGTGGTAGGGGTGACAGAACTGAATGGTACAGTGCTGTGTGTTGTGTGGTAGGGGTGACAGAACTGAATGATACAGTGCTGTGTGTTGTGTGGTAGGGGTGACAGAACTGAATGATACAGTGCTGTGTGTTGTGTGGTAGGGGTGACAGAAATGAATGGTACAGTGCTGTGTGTCTTGTGGTTGGGGTGACAGAACTGAATGGTACAGTGCTGTGTTGTGTGGTAGGGGTGACAGAACTGAATGTTACAGTGCTGTGTGTTGTGTGGTAGGGGTGACAGAACTGAATGATACAGTGCTGTGTGTTGTGTGGTAGGGGTGACAGAACTGAATGATACAGTGCTGTGTGTTGTGTGGTAGGGGTGACAGAACTCAATGATACAGTGCTGTGTGTTGTGTGGTAGGGGTGACAGAACTGAATGCTACAGTGCTGTGTGTTGTGTGGTAGGGTTGTCAGAACTGAATGATACAGTGCTGTGTGTTGTGTGGTAGGGGTGACAGAACTGAATGGTACAGTGCTGTGTGTCTTGTGGTAGGGGTGACAGAACTGAATGATACAGTGCGGGTGTTGTGTGGTAGGGGTGACAGAACTGAATGATACAGTGCTGTGTGTCTTGTGGTAGGGGTGACAGAACTGAATGGTACAGTGCTGTGTGTTGTGTGGTAGGGTTGACAGAACTGAATGGTACAGTGCTGTGTGTTGTGTGGTAGGGTTGACAGAACTGAATGATACAGTGCTGTGTGTTGTGTGGTAGGGGTGACAGAACTGAATGATACAGTGCTGTGTGTTGTGTGGTAGGGGTGACAGAACTGAATGGTACAGTGCTGTGTTGTGTGGTAGGGGTGACAGAACTGAATGATACAGTGCTGTGTGTTGTGTGGTAGGGGTGACAGAACTGAATGATACAGTGCTGTGTGTTGTGTGGTAGGGGTGACAGAACTGAATGATACAGTGCTGTGTTGTGTGGTAGGTGTGACAGAACTGAATGATACAGTGCTGTGTGTTGTGTGGTAGGGGTGACTGACTGAATGATACAGTGCTGTGTGTTGTGTGGTAGGGGTGACAGAACTGAATGATACAGTGCTGTGTGTTGTGTGGTAGGGGTGACAAAACTGAATGATACAGTGCTGTGTGTTGTGTGGTAGGGGTGACAGAACTGAATGATACAGTGCTGTGTTGTGTGGTAGGGGTGACAGAACTGAATGGTACAGTGCTGTGTGTTGTGTGGTAGGGTTGACAGAACTGAATGGATACAGTGCTGTGTTGTGTGGTAGGGGGTGACAGAACTGAATGATACAGTGCTGTGTGTTGTGTGGTAGGGTTGACAGAACTGAATGATACAGTGCTGTGTGTTGTGTGGTAGGGTTGACAGACTGAATTGATACAGTGCTGTGTGTTGTGTGGTAGGGGTGACAGAACTGAATGGTACAGTGCTGTGTGTTGTGTGGTAGGGGTGACAGAACTGAATGGTACAGTGCTGTGTGTTGTGTGGTGGGTTGACAGAACTGAATGTTACAGTGCTGTGTGTTGTGTGGTAGGGGTGACAGAACTGAATGATACAGTGCTGTGTGTTGTGTGGTAGGGTTGACAGAACTGAATGATACAGTGCTGTGTGTTGTGTGGTAGGGGTGACAGAACTGAATGATACAGTGCTGTGTGTTGTGTGGTAGGGTTGACAGAACTGAATGATACAGTGCTGTGTGTTGTGTGGTTAGGGTTGACAAAAACTGAATGGTACAGTGCTGTTTGTTGTGGGGTTTAGGGGTGACAGAACTGAATGGTACAGTGCTGTGTGTTGTGTGGTAGGGGTGACAGAAACTGAATGGTACAGTGCTGTGTGTTGTGTGGTAGGGGTGACAGAACTGAATGATACAGTGTTGTGTTGTGTGGTAGGGGTGACAGAACTGAATGGTACAGTGCTGTGTGTTGTGTGGTGGGGGTGACAGAACTGAATGGTACAGTGCTGTGTTGTGTGGTAGGGGTGACAGAACTGAATGGTACAGTGCTGTGTTGTGTGGTAGGGGTGACAGAACTGAATGATACAGTGCTGTGTTGTGTGGTAG
>JAFLJL010018301.1:3508-11008 GCA_018398815.1 Conus ventricosus | reverse complement strand
TAATTTTTCACACATTGTTGCTATTTGTGAGATATGAGAGAAAAAGAGTAAGAGTTCTGTGGATAAGATACAATTTTCAATTTTCTAAGAAGAAGGTTGTTGTGGTCTTACATCAAATGCTTTTTTGAAATCAATATATAGACACCACAATATTTGTGTTGTGGTTGATGTGTTTAGCGTCATCAACCAGGTTGATTGTGCGTGGTGGCCTGAATGGTTGTGTCGTGAACCCGGACTGTCTTGGATGAAGCAAGTGGTATGTATTAAGGTGGTGTAATGTGTGTTTGTTTATGTGTTTTTCCAAAGGTTTGGAAGAGTGGAAATGATCGAGGATTGGTCTGTAGTTTGCCGTGATCTGAGGCTGTCACCTGCTTTGTAGATAGGAATGGACATTTGCTTTTTTGAAACTTTTGGGAAAATGATTTTTGTCGATACACAGATTGAAAGACGTATGTCAACGTATCTGTAATTGTGGAGCTGTAGTTTGGAATTTTGGCGTCTAGGCATCACCGAAGGTATCTTGACTGTTTTAGGTGTGTTAGGGTAGTGATAGACTTCTATATATGTTACTTGGTGGAATATAAAGATCAGACGTGATGTTTTTATCATGGCAATATTGTTTCGTTTTTGCAGGTCGTTTGATCTTGAAGAATCAGCCGTGACAACTTTATTGGCAATAGTGCATAAGTGGGTGTTCAGTTGTTCGGACAGAGATGTCTTTAATTATAGTTGATTTTGAAGAAGAATTTTTGATTGGTTTGTAAGTCGTTAATAGCTCTTCCATACTATTTTGGGTTCTGTTTTGATGGAAATTAGTTTCGATAGTATTTTCGTTTTTTCTTGGCTTTGTGAATTTATTGCATTTCTCAATATTCTAGATTCCTTTTCATAGCCCATGTTGTTTAAGCAGTCTTAAGATAATGTCTGTAACTCTTTAGTGTACCATGCGGTTTGGGATTATGTCGTACTTTAATCGTTTTTAGAGGGGCGTCGTGTTTATCATATATTTCTGTAAATGTTCTGATCAAAATTCCACAGCAACATCTGGATCAGTTATGTCTGTAAAACGATGAGAGATTTGAGGTAAGCAAAGTATGTAGAAAATATTGGTTGTTTAAGTTTGTAAAAGCACGGTAGGATATTGTTTGTGGTCCCGTTTGGGACTTTTTATCTTTTTTGGGACCATGTGACTACACTGGGTAATGATCATACAGTTTAGAACAGGGACAAGGTTTCTGCTATGTGAGTTTTATCTGAAACATAAATATGGTCGATAAGTGTCTTAGGAGTTTGGTGTGGACTTCGTTGGAGATTCGATGAGTTGATGCAGGTTGTTAAACAGATTGGATGCTTGCGTCCATTGATTTGTGCTTTCAGGAAGGTCTGGGTTAAAGTCTCCGAGTAAAAATAATTTCCTTGGATTCTTAGTGAGACTGCATCATCATGGTTAGATTTGTCGACCCAGTTTATCTGTCGATGGGTTCTGTGCTAGAATCCAACCAAAAGGGAGGGTTTCTTTTCAGCTTAACTTCTATCAGACACATTCTACACGTTTACGTTCTAGGTGTAGAAGTCGTTTGAAGGCTAAGGGTTTCGCTGATGAAGATAGAAGACCGTCTTTTCGTTTGTGCGGATTTTCCGGAGTCGTTATATCTGGAATGTACATCATTGTCGGTAATGTGTGTAGTTAATCTGGGTTCAGAGAGCCTAAAATATGAAAAGGTTTACATGGTTCCAATCTGTGTTTGATTATCTGATGTTTGTTAACTGCCATGTTGGTTATAGGTGACAGATTCGAAGTCCTTCTTTTGCATGGCATACAGAATGGTTCTTGCTCATTTGTTGTTGAGATGATGTGATGATAGTAGGAGACGATTTCGCACGTTAACTGAGTTAGGTTTGTATGATCAGGGAACACAATAAGATCACATAAAAGGGAGGAAATATGGGGTAGGTTTAACACTGTGGACAACTTGGAAATCAAAAAATGTATGAGAAGAAAAAGAAAGAAAATCTTCACTGTATTATGACAGTGAGGCTCCTCGATAGGTGGTACTGATGGAACACTTTTTGAAAGAAATATTCAGTCACTCGTAAAGGAAGTAAATTTAGAGCAAAATTACAATAAGGGGATAGAAGGAAGGGGGAGAAAAAAAGAAGTAAAATGTGAAGACAAAAAAAAATAAAAAATGCAAAGTACAACACTTCAAAACGGAGAACAAAATTATTAAAAAAAAATTTAAAAAAAAAAAAAAAGTCAATTTAATTTAAGAACAAAGCCGCATTATAAAGTAGCGAGTTGGCTATGGCACAAATTGCCTCGTTCGCAGGAAAAATAGCAGTTTTTCTGGGGAGTCTCTGCTGCGGTGGCTTTGTTCAGTCACTTTTCTAAGGTACGTCTTCGCATTATTACGAAAACTTTTATATATAGGGGTAAAGTTCACTTAGATATAACAGGAATCAGCATGCGGCCACAGGGGTAAGTTCCACACACACACACAACACAACACACACCAACACACACAACACACACACACACACACACACACACACACCAACAACAATGAAGGTTAAGGAACCCAAGCATCGCAAGTTAATTTTGCATGGAAAAAAAAAAAAAAAAAAAAAAAAAAAAAAAACGTGTGTAGGATGTGAGGAAAACCACCAGGTGAAGCCTTGTGTACACAGTATCTTGGTCTACACTTCGCAGCACAGTCTTCTGTTGCAGAGGAGGTGTTTTAGTTGCATTTCTGGCTCCACGGAAATATAACAAACAGTAAAAGTTAACGGTACATCTACATACATACACATACAGACATGAGCACTGTAGCACGCATAATCACACATACACACACACACACAGCACACACACAGAGACACAGAATACACTCATATTAGACACATACACACACACACGCGCGCGCGCGCGCGCGCACACACACTCACACACACACACACTCAACATTAACAATTCATACGGCACAAATTAACAATACATACACATACATACAAATATGAGCTCTCTTGCACTCGTGCTCGCACTCTTTCTCTCTCTCTCACTCTCTCACTCTCTCGCTCTCTCTCTCTCTCTCTCTCTCTCTTTTCCTCTCTCTCTCTCTCTCTCTCTCTCTCTCACACATATACAAACAGCACACTCATACAAAACACACGCGCACAGAGAGAGAGAGAGAGAGAAGAGAGAGAGAGAGAGAGAAGAGAGAGAGAGAGGAGAGTAAAGAGAGAGAGGAGAGAGAGAGAGAGAGAGAGAGACTATTTATCAATATTTCTGATTCCATACTCTCAGTGTCAAAAATGACTTGCAAAGAAATTGCAGACTCAGTCTTTTTGTAAATATTGACGCACATTTTGCCGAACAATAACAAATAAGCCATGTACTTATACCATCCATTCAGCAATGCTGAGTTTTCAATGCCCAGCAGTATGTTTAATTCAGACAACTTCAGGGGAACGCTCGTTTCTAGGAAAAATTTTTGTTCGATGTATTTCCAGAACATAACACCACTGGGCAGTCATAAAAGAAATGTTCAATGTAGTGAACTTTACACTTACAATACGAACATCTATTCTAATTTCATTTTGTGTAAGAGGATGTTTGTGGGATAGTATTGTGAAGAATTTAACAGTGCAAGACTCTCAGCCTTGTCTCACTTATACATACTTTTGTTCTAACCCACATTGATTCATCAATCTCCACATCGAATTTTCTAAGCCAAAATCAGAAAGCATTGGTGTAGACAGCGTTGTCGTTTTTTTGATAATAGCTTTCTGATTTGACTGGGTTTAGTATTGAACAGAGCAGCATCGCTTTTTCTGGAAATCTGTACAGTTTGTTTCACATCTTTCTATCCACTGAAACCAAAACCTTGGGGTTGCATTCACTAGTGCATAATACTCCAGAAAGGTATTTGCCCTGTTAGGACCCATTTGTTCTTGTATTTCCTGCAGAGACAGTATTCTACGTTCCCTTTGGTGGATGAAATTAAATTTTCTCATAAATTATGTTCAACCCCTTTCTTCTTGCCAAGACTCGAAAAACAGAGAGAGAGAGGAGGAGAGAGAGAGAGAGGAGAGAAAAGGGGAGAGAGGGGAGAGAGAGAGGAGGAGAGAGAGAGGAGGAGAGAGAGGGAGAGAGAGGAGAGAGAGAGAGACTCGCAATTCACAGGAGGAAAACAGATACTCAAGAAATGCTTATCATCGAACGCTTATCCCTTCTAGGAATGAGGATTAACCAGCACACTATCACACACTATAAACTGTTTTGGGTTTTGATTAACAAGCACACTATCACACTATAAAATTTAATGTTGGTTATGATTAACACAGCACACTATCACACCCCTATAAATTGATGTTGGTTATGATTAAACACAGCACACTATCACACACTATAGAACTGATTTGGGTTATGATTAACACAGCACACTATCCACACTATAGAATTGATTTTGGGTTTATGATTAACAGGGCACACTATCACACACTATAGAACTGATTTGGGTTAGGATTAACACAGCACACTATCACACACTATAAAATTTGATGTTGGTTATGATTACACAGCACACTATAGAATTGATGTTGGTTATGATTAACACAGCACACTATCACACACTATAGAACTGTTTTGGGGTTTTATGATTAACACAGCACACTTTTCCACCTCTATAGAATTGATGTTGGTTATGATTAACACAGACACTATAGAATTGTGTTGGCTATGATTAACACAGCAAAACTGATTTGGTTATGATTAACACAGCACACTATCACACACTATAAAATTGATGTTGGTTATGATTAACACAGCACACTATAGAATTGATGTTGGTTATGATTAACACAGCACACTATCACACAACTATAGAACTGATTAGGTCATGATTAACACAGCACACTATAAACACACTATAGAACGTTTTGGGTTATGATTAACACAGCACACTATCACACACTAATAAAACTGATTTGGTCATGATTAACACAGCACACCATCACACACTATAGAACGGGATTTGGGTTATGATTAACACAGCACACTATCACACACTATAGAATTGATGTTGGTTATGATTAACCAGCACACTATAGAAATTGATGTTGGTTATGATTAACACAGCACAATATCACCACTATAGAACTGTTTTTGGGTTATGATTAACACAGCACACTATCACACATTTATAGAATTGATGCTGGTTTGATTAACACAGCACACTATAGAATTGATTTTGGTTATGATTAAACAGACACTATCACACTATAGAATGATTTGGGTTATGATTAACACAGCACACTATCACACACTATAGAATTGTGGGGTTATGATTAACACAGCCCCTATAAAATTTGATGTTGGTTATGATTAACACAGCACACTATCACACACTATAGAACTGATTTCGGTCATGATTAACACAGCACACTATCACACACTATACAACTGATTTGGGTTATGATTAACACAGCCCCACTATCACACACTTTTGAAACTGATTTGGGTTCTGATTAACACAGCACACTATCAAAACTATAGAATTAATGTTGGTTATGATAACACAGCCACCTATCAAACACTATAGAATTGATGTTGGTTATGATTAACACAGCACACTTTTCACACACTATAGAATTGATGTTGGTTATGATTAAACACAGACACTATCACACACTATAGAATTAATGTTGGTTATGATTAACACAGCACACTATCACACACTATAGAATTGTTTGTTGGTTATGTTTAAAACACAGCACACTATCACACACTATAGAACTGATTTGGGTTATGATTAACACAGCACACTATCACACACTTATAGAATTGATGTTGGTTTTTGATTAAACAGCACACTATCACACACTATAGAATTTGATGTTGGTTATGATTAACACAGCACACTATAGAATTGATGTTGGTTATGATTAACACAGCACACTATCACACACTATAGAAATGATTTGGGTTATGATTAAACAGCACACTATCGACACTATAGAATTCATGTTGGTTATGATTAACACAGCACACTATAGGAATTGATGTTGGTTATGATTAACACAGCACACTATCACACCTATAGAAACTGATTTGGGTTATGATTAAAACAGACACTATCACACACTATAGAACTGATTTGGGTTATGATTAACACAGCACACTATCACACACTATAGAACTGTTTTTGGTCATGATTAACACAGACACTATCTCACACTATAGAACTGATTTGGGTTATGAAAAACACAGCACATTTACCCACACACTATAGAACGATTTGGTCATGATTAACACAGCACACTTCACACACTATAGAACTGATTTGGGTTTGATTAACACAGCACACTATCACACACTTAGAATTGATGTTGGTTATGATTAACACAGCACACTATAGAATTGATGTTGGTTATGATTAACACAGCACACTATCACACACTATAGAACTGATTTGGGGTTTATGATTAAACAGCACACTATCACACACTATAGAATTGATGTTGGTGATGATTAAACAGCACACTATAGAATTGATGTTGGTTATGATTAACACAGCACACTATCACACACTATAGAAATGATTTGGGTTATGATTAACACAGCCCACTATAAACACACTATACAACTGTTTTGGGGTTTTATGATTACACAAGCACACTTCACACACTATAGAATTGATGTTGGTTTGATTTAACACAGCACACTATAGAATTGATGTTGGTTATGATTAAACACAGCACACTATCACACCTATAGAACTGATTTGGGTTATGATTAACACAGCACACTATCGCACACTATAGAATTGATGTTGGTTATGATTAACACGCACACTATAGAATTGTTTTGGTTATGATTAACCAGCACACTATCACACACTATAGAACTGATTTGGGTTTGATTAACAGCACCTATCGCACACTATAAAATTGATGTTGGTTATGATTAACACGCACACTATAGAATTGTTTGTTGGTTATGATTAACACAGCCACTATCACACACTATAGAATGATTTGGGGTTATGATTAACACAGCACACTTAAACACACTATACAACTGATTTGGGTTATGATTACCACAGCACACTATCACACACTATAGAATTGATGTTGGTTATGATTAACACAGCACACTATAGAATTGATGTTGGTTATGATTAACACAGCACACTATCACAACTATAGAACCTGATTTGGTTTTGATTAACACAGCACACTATCACACACTATAGAACTGATTTGGGTTATGATTCTATTAGTGTTACAGAGAACGTGGGTAAACGCTGGTGTGTGTCAAAGTAAAGGGACTTTAGGCGGAAAATGAAACAACATTGAAATAGGAAATAACTGTGCCGCCAAAACACTCATACATTGAAATAGGACATAACTGTTCCGCCAAACACTCATACATTGAAATAGGACATAACTGTGCCGCCAAACACTCATACATTGAAATAGGACATAACTGTGCCGCCAAAC
>JAFLJL010018300.1:17500-21179 GCA_018398815.1 Conus ventricosus | reverse complement strand
CATCTGTTCGATCAATGCCGATGAATATACATTAACATTCTTTTTCCACTGTCATAAGGTTAATTCGTTTTGGAAATTTGTCAGTCAATACATATTAGCTGTATACAACACAAATGTGTTTTCTGAAGAAAGTGCTATTTGGAATTCTTAGACAAGAAATATTGACAGACATATACTACTGAAAATAACCATGTTGTGATTACTGCAAAGATGTGTATAAGTATTTATAAAAAAACGGAATCTAGGCTGCCAATTTCAGTCATATTCGAAAATCAGATGCGTCTGAGGAAATAAAAGAGATCTCATACATGCATTCACTTTTACACAAGCACGCACGCACGCACGCACACACACGTGCACACGCACGCATGCGCACTTACACGCGCACACATACGCACGCACACACAAGCACATGCGCGCGTGCGTGCGCACAGAGAGGGGGGCGGGGAGGGAGGGGGTGAGATGGGGGGGGGGGGGGGGGGGGGGGAGGGGAGAGAGGGAGGAGAGAGAGAGAGAGAGAGAGACATACATATAGTTACAAATACATACACGTGTTTGTACATTTTGGGTGTGTGTGCGGGGGTGTGTGTGTAAAACAAAATGAAAAACTAAAAATAATTAAGTCCTCTGTTTCATTTATGTTGGTTCCGTTTCCGTATAATGTAACACATTATCAGAGTGAGTGTGCCAGTACACCACACATTAGTACATTAACAAACCCAGACACTTTGTATCAATTGCCAAAATACTAAAATCAGCAAAAATATGTCCATTTGTAAGAGAACATACAGACTATGCATGGTGTGTAAGAGATTGGTTGTGAAAGAAAAGAAGAAGAAGAAGAAAGAGAGACCAAAAAACAAAACAAAAAACAAAAAAACGTAGTAGTGGAAATTGTTTTTGTTTTTTCTTCTTCTGTTTTTTTTTTTTTTTTTGGCAGATGAAGAGGACAGTGTGAAGCACCAAAAAATGAAGAGGTGGATTTTGGCCTTAGGGAAAAAAAAAAAAAAAAATCACCACCTTAGGTGCTCCATTGATCCGAGAACTGATGCCACAAAAAAAAAAAAAAAAAGTATAGTGCAAATTAGCTCCATGTCACTATTCACAAGTATAGTGCAAATTAGCTCCAAGTTACTGTTCACAAGTATAGTGCAAATTAGCTCCATGTCACTATTCACAAGTAGAGTGCAAATTAGCTCCATGTCACTATTCACAAGTAGAGTGCAAATTAGCTCCATGTCACTATTCACAAGTAGAGTGCAAATTAGCTCCATGTCACTATTCACAAGTATAGTGCAAATTAGCTCCATGTTACTATTCACAAGTATAGTGCAAATTTGCTCCATGTTACTGTTCACAAGTATAGTGCAAATTAGCTCCATGTTACTATTCACAAGTATAGTGCAAATTAGCTCCATGTTACTGTTCACAAGTATAGTGCAAATTAGCTCCATGTTACTATTCACAAGTATAGTGCAAATTAGCTCCATGTTACTATTCACAAGTATAGTGCAAATTAGCTCCATATTACTATTCACAAGTATAGTGCAAATTAGCTCCATGTCACTATTCACAAGTATAGAGCAAATTAGCTCCATGTTACTGTTCACAAGTATAGTGCAAATTAGCTCCATGTTACTGTTCACAAGTATAGTGCAAATTTACGCGACTTGCGGACTCAGCGTATTCATGGGCCGCAAGGAGACGACCGCAGACCACCCACAAACAGAGACATAGGCACAGAGACAGACAGACAGACAGACAGACAGACAGACAGACAGGCAGGCAGACAGACAGGCAGACAGACAGACAGACAGACAGACAGACGCACACACACACACACACACACACACACACACACACACACACACACACACACACACACACACACACACACATTTTGAATAAAGCGAGGAAAAGTTTAAACTTTTTAAAAATCATAAGCAAACAAAAGTGGGGACAAGACAAAGATACCTTAACATTACTATATTCTGCGCTTGTGCGGTCTAGATTAATTTATGCCCAAGAAGTATTCTTTAGCGCCCCACAACACTTACTCAATAAATTACAAAGTATAGACTGCAAATCGTATAAACTGGCACTTGGAGTTCCTATACATACATGTAACATGGGAACATACCATGAAATCGGAGTTTTGCCTCTCAATGAGTTTCGAAAAGCGTCTGCATCTAAATTTGTTTTAAAGAACTCTTCACAAAATACTTTTTGTGCTGAAGAAGTAACCTTAAATTCAGAAACAGATTTTGCAAAAAGAGCTAGAGGCATAAAATCAACTTTATCCATTCAGACATATACTTCTACTCTATTGAAAGAATCAAATATAAATCAAACTAAAATCGCCTCGAGCCCCTTCTGCACACCCATTCCCAAATGGGAACAAATCAAAGCTAGATTTGACACAAATTACACTGTACTAAGTAAAAACGATTCTCCAAACCTTCTTAAAAGCGCTGTAAATTGTCATTTGGAAAATGTGTATAAAGATCACTTGAAAGTTTTTACGGATGGTTCAGTACTAGATGATCGTAACACTGGCGCAGCTTTTTTCATACCAACCTTAAAAGTGGAGAAATTGTATCATCTTGGGAAAAACTTGTCGATTTTTACCGCAGAACTAGTAGCAATTCTAATGTCTCTAAAGTATATTCTAAATTCTTCTACTAAAAATTGTCAACTTCTACTTTGTAGTGATTCTAGATCAGCGCTTTCCGCTTTACAATCTCCAAATTCAAAGATTCGTAATGAGATAATTACGGAAATAAATTACGTAAAGCATCTTCTATCAATGAAGAGAGTCAACATTACTTTTGTTGGGTGCCCTCTCACTGCGGCATTTCATCCAATGAGAGAGTTGACCAAGCTGCTCGAAGAGCAGCTCGCAACATTGAAGACACAACTTCATTCAGTATAGAATTGGATTTGTCAGAATGTTATGCACTGATAAATAAAGCATCAAACGACAGATTTAAACATTTATTGAAAAACACAGATTGTATATATTATAAAAGGTGTGTTAAACCAAGCCCTGATATTAACCCTAAAACACTCTGCCTTGGCTTAAGGCTGTGTCAGGCTAATTGACATAGGCTAGAACACCAAGGCTACATCAAAATGTTGTTATGCTCTGCATAGTTATGCGGGGATTGTCTTCAGTTGTGACAAGCTCCTAGCATAACATTATCAGTCTCTAAAATCCCCGAAGTCGGAGTGTGGCTGCCCATGTGGCGGGGTAATCAAAAACGGTCACACACGTAATGTTCTCATCCCCAGCTGATGCATTTGTACCATAGTGTTCAAGTACTTCGGCTGTTTGGATGATCCCTGGAGTCTTTTAGCCAGGGTACGACAACAACAACAACAACAACCCTAAAACACAATTTAGAAAAATCCAAACTCCAATCTCCAGAGACGTAGAAAGCTTAATTCATCGCATGCGATTAAATTCACCTCGTACTAAATACTGCAAAAATGTTTCATGTATGTGTGGGGAACCTCTCAGTGTAAGTCATCTGTTATTGGACTGTGCAAGAACAAAAATAGTAGTGCAAAAGGAAGGTGCTGAAATTTTATCTGATGGATCGACTTCACTGAACTTGCCTTACATGTTGAATAACTACTTTTTAATGTGTTTAATTTGTAAACATTTATTACAAAGCCC
>JAFLJL010018300.1:0-15000 GCA_018398815.1 Conus ventricosus | reverse complement strand
TGTATGTATGTATGTATGTATGTATGTATGTATGTATGTATGTATGTATGTATGTATGTATGTATGCATATGTATGTATGTGTGTATGTATGTATCATGTAGGTACTATATGTATGAATATCTGCATGCATGCGTACATGTATGTATGCATGCATGCATGCATGTATGCGTATATGTATGTACGTATGTACGTACGTATGTATGTATGCATATATGCTTTCATGTAAATGTTTAAGCATCTGCATACCTTCCCATGATTTGAAAGGAAGTCTGGAGTACCTACTTAATTACAATCCCCGACTAAATCGAACTCTGGGCGGGGTCTCCGACGCTCCCCCTCGTTATTAAAATTGAATTTTCATATTCAGGGATGCAGGGGTTATAGACAGAAGTATTTACGCTTTCACAACCAAAATGCGCTTCGCATAGGCACACGCACTCTGTCACTCACATCGGGCCCCCCAAAAAGGTGACGGGAAATCAATAACATTTCATAGAAAATACTCAACTTTATTTAAACTTGACTCCGAGCCCCCCCCCGTCACTACACAACCAACTATCTGTATCATACAACAATGTAAACATCATACAGACAATCTCATAAATTGCATCCCCTTTCCTTCAATTACTCTTCTTTAAACCCAGGAAAGACAATATTCCACAATTCTGTTTGCACACTTATAAACTTAAGAACAAATGAAACGTCCGTTAACTTGCCAGCATTCCTGGTTGACCGTCAGTTTCTCTCATCCCACTGTGCGATTTCGAGCTGAAGCTGCCACACCGTTGTGTCCTCCCGTTTGGGCCCAAGTCCCAGTTGGGGGACACTGGCACGTAGCTTGAGTCGCACCCTCACACCGAGTCTCCCGGACTCCACCGTACTTCCCCCTCTCCACGGAAAGGGTCCTGTCGGCCTCTCCCACAGGTCTTCTCTGGCTGCAAACCCCACCGTTGTCTGGCAGCTCCCTGTCTAGGCTTCAACAGGCTGACACTTTCTTGCTGTCGACCATCCCCCACACAGGAGAAAATTTCTTCTCGTCGTGGGCCCCGAGGCTACAGCAACCTCCACTGTCTTTACGTCCCCACCCAGGAGACAAAGGCGACAGTAACCTCTGCTTCATGCTGTATTTTCTTGACCCCTCAGCAAGACGGGGAGTTCATCTTTCCCTTAAGTGAGTCACACATTTCCCTGGTTTTCCAAGCACCTTATATTCGTTCTCAAGAAAGAGAGAACCCGAGTTTAACTGGCTCAACCAATGGAATCACGGGCACACACACAACGCAAAATTTGTACCAATAAATTACCAATTTATTTTTATTCCACCAATGGAATCACTAGTCACCTACACATACACCACACACAACACCCCTGCTAGCGCTAACCAAGACTTGGGTACCAAGGGGTTAATGCATAACCTCCTATTCAAACTCATGTTCGTTTTCCCCCAAGTACCCATTGTACTAACAGCCTGGACTTCTCTACCCGCCATGACTGATGCTTCAAGTATTTAACTCCCCTAAGATAACAAGGTGCAAATCACTCAATAGGGCCCAAGCCTTCCATTCATTCCTCAGAACAAGGACGACTGAATGGTTTGCTGTACTCTGCCTGCAGGCTGACGGTCACCTACCCGTGACGGTCACCTGACACGATCGCCTTCCCTTCAGGCCCACTGGAGAACCCAGTGAATGCCCGCCAGTGGTCGGACTGGACACTCCTCTACCCAGGACCGGCAGGTCGGCAACTGCTTGTCACTATCCCTCGGACATGCTCTCAACAACAGCAAAACTACCCTTAATTTGCCTAAATGCTCGAGAAACATTCGGCCGACTCATGACACCCCCGTTTCCTAAGAATGTTGTTCCAATCAACATTTCTCAAGGACGAATGTTCTCAAACTGGAAAAAACAAATCGTGGCATGGATCAGTATAACAGTACTACCTCTATGCTTTAAGACATCACTTCCATCAACATCTCTAACATGGGGTAATGTATCCAATTAAAAATAATAAATCAGTCAGATAGTCCATTGAATCACTCCAGTCATAAACTGGCTCACATATAATCAAGAACTCTCTCTTTAACGTTAGCTATCAGCATGTCCATACATGTTAATTAATCATTCCATTCACTTCTAATACAGCACAACCATGATTAACACAAGATTCAAATTCAGGTGTGTGGCCCAGCCTACGTAACATCAAATCAAATTCAGCGTGTGGCCCCAATCTGCTCACACGGTCTCACACACAATAATTTTATGCAAATCAAACATTTATCCTGATTTCAAAACTTATAACATTTTCACACTTTACCGAGCTGTGACAAAACAACATTAGCAAATAGATATGAACCAGAAAAATGAAAACTCATAACACGTGAGCATGCACTCAATCATAATGGCAATGAAACACAAGCAACATCAACTGATAACCATCAATCAAAAAAAAAGAGAAATAAACATGAACATAGGCTCAACCCACCCGCGATGGGCACGCAATCAAAATAACACAACCAGCCAGCTACATTATTTACACGATAGCTGCCCGTAACAGATGACTGCTCACACCACCACCACAATCACAGCAGCCCGTAGCATTGCTCCTACCATTGTTCTACTTCTGCTGTTCACACTACAACAGCAACACCCAGGAGGCATTACTCCAACCCTTGACCTACTCCTGCCCCTTCAATCTTGACCGCCGTTATGTGGCTCGCCAATAGTACCTGGGGCAGATAGTTTGCGCATTCCAGGCTTTACAAGAGTCAGCGCACCTTTCACACATTTTAGTCCTTAAAGGAGCGCGTGAAAATCTGCGCGATCCTCTTCTGCGTTGGGCAAAATCTCGTGACATTCAGTCCCCTTTGCATTCATTGCCTCAGGGTCTGTTGTTCGAAGATCACGTGAACTGGGCTGTCGCACCCATTCACTGCGAAGACGATCATCTCCCCTTTCCAAAATGTTAAGAGATGATCCCTTGCTCATCTTATCGAACCGATTTTCCTTCTCTCTGTGGAAATTCCTTGGTTCGAATCCCACTATGGCCTTTGCCACTACTTGATGAGCCTTATTTTCGTCTCCTTTTTCCGACACTGGCTCGTCTGCTCCTGTGAGCTGACTGTTCTTGGCATTTCCTAACGATAGCTGGTCTCCTTGACCTTCTTGCCTGCGTTATTACTGCCTCCCTGGTCCCAACCCAGCTGCCGGTTCCAGTTACTCTGTGGTCCCCCTTGGCCCTGACCCTGAGGTCCGCCACCGTGGCTCCTACATTTCTGACTACCACGGCAACGCCAACAACTTTTTAAACCACCACTACGGCCACCATGGCCCACGGCACCGCCACTACGGCCACCTCCATGGCCTACAGCACGCCACTATGGCCACCTCCATGGCCTACGGCACCGCCACTACGACCTATTTCATGGTTTATTGCACCACCACCATGGCCACCTTCATGGCCCCCGCTAGCTCTACTGCTAGTGGCGCCTGTGCACTCCACCTGCTCTCTGTTTACTTTCCAGTAGGATGTCCAGGACGGGGGAAATCGTGATGGTATTGCTTAAGTGCACTAAGTTGATGTATTATTAGTCAGGCTTAACACACCAAGGTTATCTTTGCACTCATACACGCATATGCACACTCATGCGCCCATCAAACATTCGCCTCTCTCTGGGAATGGGATGTCACGCATTCGTCTCTCTCCTAACACGACTGAGAACAAGAAATGCAATTTCTATGCTACTTATAATTAATCATGAACAATCAAATCACACACAATGAAATATCAGAACATAAAAGATCAATACTTCCTAATCCCGGGTTATAATAAAATGACTTCTTACCTGGCCAGGTTTTCACACACACAACCACGCTTTCACACCACACCACAGTTCTTGAACAAGTTTCTTCAAGTCTTCTTCAGCACTGCTTGATGGTGATGCCCTTGGTTGACTGGCTCCAGGCTTCAGGACTGGGTCTTCGTGGTCGTCTCTGGGATCTCGACGTCGAAACTCTTCTTTTTCGTCTTCTTCACCCACCTCTGGGGTTCAAATTCAGTTTGTCTGTCTTCACCCACCTATGGCTTCAAACTTAGTTTCCTTCTCTTTCCAGCTTGTCTTTAACTCTAAGACCTTGCTGTCTCTTCTATCTCCCAGACCACGTTTCTCTCTACCCTTTCTCTGTCCTGCTCACTCCTCTCCTCTCTCTCTCTCTCTGCCTTCTCTCTCTCTCCTGGTGTTGTTCTCCCGACACGTTGTTCTCCCTCAGTTTATATAGGGAGGGAAACAAAGGATTCCCTTCGGGCCATGCCTTTGTCCACGCTGCTTCTCAAACCCTAGTTCACAAGTCCCCTGAATTCTCCACTCGCTACATTCCACACACATCAGCTTTTACACACACCCCTACCTAATTGTTTAGCAAACACACACTTAGCCCCAGATGGACATCGAACATCCCGCTGACTTCGGTGGTGACTTAACACAGTAATTATCTTAAGGAGGGCTGCTACAACCTCCACACGCATTCAGCCAGCCTGACAATAGAACCAACACAGTGACCCTCGGCAAACACCATCCGAACGAATCCAAGACCCCTGCTCTTCACTGACTGTTTACACAAGAACCTCAGCTGACCGAGCATTTAGCGCTCACTTGGGGCGCCGAGGTCGTAGTGGTTACTTTCCCTTTCCCCCCTTTCGCCACCGGGCAGGTCCGAACTCTCTCTAGGTGTTGTTTGTCATCTGACCACTTCGGCCTCGTTCACACAGTTCGGCCGTGTGCGATGGGTAAGGTCCCCTGGTTTAATTGGTCTATTACCTATTTGTATACCACGTACAACGTCCCTTTGTCTCCAAGCATTCTAATGCCTTTTGTGAGGGGTTTCACGCTCCTTGACATAGGAGTTCCTACTCTGCACTGCCCTTGCTTTCCCTACTTGACTGGCACCCTGGTTAGGCTTCGGGAGGATATCCCTCCCCCTAACAAAGCTGGATAGGGAAGATTGTTTTGCACTGCTGCAGTGAGAGTACCCCTGACAAACTCTGACTCTACTTTGACACGGGCCAAAGGTAGCCGATTAGTTCTTCCATCTGCATATCGCACGCAGGTGGTTTCCCCTGTATAGTCTGTCTCTCTCAAAAAACCCGGGCTCTACCATTGCCGCTAGAGTCAGTCCTGTATCAAATCATGCAGGTCACCGGCTTCCCGTTTACTACTGCCCTAGTAGTTGGTGGTGGCACCCTGCCTTCCTGTTGAATTGTATCAACAGAAACCCACTGAGTGTATTCGCACTCCGCTACAATCCTTGGCGATATGACCCTCTCGCCCACATTTAAAACAGGGTACGTTTCACTCTAACATTCTCTCGAGTCCCACTGTTGCCACGGGACTTAGAACCCGCTTCTAACTGCGGTCTCGCCTCCTGTTTGTAGGGAGTCGGCGAATCACTCCCTGACTGTGTGGTCTGGGCATTACGGGTCGACTGGTTCGATCCCTTCATCCCATTACGCTGATCATGGGCAGATTCATACCTGTCTGCAACTTTCACTAACTCCTCTAAACTCCTAATTCTCTTTCCCGCCAAGAATACTGTGAGATCCTTCGACAAGTGGAGAGAATTTGCTCCTTAACGATCTCCTCCCTCAAGATTCAAATGTTTGTTCAATGTTTCCTAACCTTATCCTTTTGTCAAAGAGAGCCCTAGCTGATAAAGGAACTGTACGTGCGTCTCACCTGATTTACGAACGGTTTCTCTGAACAATTTCCTATACCTATCGGCGGTTACCTGATACCTCTGAAACAAAGCATCGCGCACCGACTCATAATCTGTCTGTTTTTCCGGTGGTAAGCAGAAAAAAGCATCCCTAGCTTTGGGTGTCAGCAGCGCCGACAAATTTGTGGCCCACCGTTCTTCGGGTAAGCCCTGATCTTTGGCAATCCTTTCAAATTGCGAAATGAAATCCTCTAAATGGTCCGGATTATCATCGAACCTTGGCATATTGATCAAGGGATGACATGTGGTGCAAAGTTCACTTGAGGTTTTGCGTCCACGTCCCGTTCTTTCTCCAATTTTAATTTTTCTAACTCAAACTGCCTTATCTTCTCTCTTTCTCTTTCCTCTCTTTCCTCCTTCTCCCTTTCTCTCTCTCTTTCCCGTTCTCTTTCTCTCTCCTCTCTTTCCCGTTCTCTTCTCTCTCCTCTCTTTCCCGTTCTCTCTCCTCCTTTTCCCGTTCTCTTTCTCTCTCTCCTTTTCCCGTTCTCTTTCTCTCTCCTTTTTCCCGTTCTCTTTCTCTCTCCTCTTTTTCCCGTTCTCTTTCTCTCTCCTTTTTCCTGTTCTCTTTCTCTCTCCTCTTTTTCACCTTTTTTTTTTTCTCTCTGTTCTTCCCGTTCCCTTTGTATTTTCTGGGCTCGATTACACGGGGCCAGTTCTCATTTTACATATATGCCTTCAGTTCCGGACCCTTTAGTCCTAAAGCTTTTCCTCTTCTATGAGGTCCATCTTTTTCAGCGGACCCATTGTCTCAGCACCCTCTTCAGTCGACATTTTGAAGCTATCTAACCCTCGAATAGCTAGCTAATACAACCACAGCAACAAGCGAGATATCCACACGATTACTCGTAAATAAAGCGACCAACTAGTTTGTGCTACACACAATCAAACCTCAAACAGTTCAAACAACAGGCACAGTCATGAAAAAAAAATCGAAACAATCAACACATGACTAAAGTCTTTCCCAGTAAGAAAAAAATCTAGGTTTCCACAATTACGACAATTTTTCAAATCCCTTGTAATTTGAACAAAACCCAGAAATCAAAATCACTTATGGTTCATTTATGTTCATCCCGGACAAGCCCCAATTTGTGACGGGTCTCCGACGCTTCCCTCGTTATTGAAATATGATTTTCATATTCAGGGATGCAGGGAGTTATAGACAGAAGTATTTACGCTTTCACAACCAAAATGCGCTCTCGCATAGGCACACGCACTCTGTCACTCACATCGGGCCCGCACAAAGGTGACGGGAAACCAATAACATTTCATAGAAAATACTCAACTTTATTTAACTTGACTCCGAGCCCCCACCCGTCACTACACAACACAACTATCTGTATCATACAACAATGTAAACATCATACAGACAATCTCATAAATTGCATCCCCTTTCCTTCAATTACTCTTCATTAACCAGGAAAGACAATATTCCACAATTCTGTTTGCACACTTATAAACTTAAGAACAAATGAAACGTCCGTAACTTGCCAGCATTCCTGGGTTGACCGTCAGTTTCTCTCATCCCACTGTGCGACTACGAGCTGAAGCTGCCACACCGTTGTGTCCTCCCGATTGGCCAAGTCCCAGTTGGGGGACACTGGCAACGTAGCTTGAGTCGCACCCTCACACCGAGTCTCCGGACTCCACCGTACTTCGCCCCTCCACGGAAAGGGCTCCTGTCGGCCTCTCCCACAGGTCTTCTCTGGCTGCAAACACCCCACCGTTGTCTGGCAGCTCCCTGTCTAGGGTTCAAACAGGCTGACACGTCTTGCTGTCGACCGTCCCCACACAGGAGACAATTCTTCTCGTCGTCGGCTCCGAGGCTACAGCAACCTCCACTGTCTTACGTCCCACCAGGAAACAACAAGGCGACAGCTAACCTCTGCTTCATGCTGTATTTTCTTGAGCCCTCAGCAAGACGGGCGAGTTCACTTTCCCTTAAGTGAGTCACACACTTCCTGGTTTCCAAGCACCTTATATTCGTTCTCAAAGAAAGAGAGAACCCGAGTTTAACTGGCTCAACCAATGGAATCACGGGCACACACACATCACACAATTTGTACCAATAAATTACCAAGTTATTTTTATTCCACCAATGGAATCACTAGTCACCTACACATACACACAACACAACAGCTGCTAGCGCTAACCAAGACTTGGGTACCAAAATGGTTAATGCATAACCTCCTATTCAAAATCATGTTCGATTCCCTGAAGCTACCCATTGTACTAACAGCCTGGACTTCTCTACCAGCCATGACTGATGCTTCAAGTATTTACTCCTCTATAGATAGCAAGGTGCAAATCACTCAATAGGCCGAAGCCTTCCATTCATTCCTCAGAACAAGGACGACTGAATGGTCGCTGTACTCTGCCTGCAGGCTGACGGTCACCTACCCGTGACGGTCATCCTGACACGATCGCCTTCCTTCAGGCCCACTGGAGAACCCAGTGAATAGCCAGCCAGTGGTCGGACTGGACACTCCTCTACCCAGGACGACAGGTCGGCAACTCCTTGTCACTATCCCTCGGACATGCTCTCAACAACAGCAAAACTACCTTATTTGCCTAAATGCTCGAGAACATTCGGCCGACTCATGACAAACTCTATAGCATCCTCCTCAGCCTCATCGATTCATAACACTGTCGACGTTCTTATATATATATATATATATATATATATATATATTATATATATATTTATTATACAAACATCCGGCCATCAAATGTCCGCAGAAACCCCCTTACCTATTCACCCATCCACCCGTCCATCCACCCAGGTCACATACCCTCCTAGGCATGTATATTATATATATAATATATATATATATAATTATTATATATTATGTGTGTGTGTGTGTGTATAGCAATGACTCTGATTGGTGGCAAAGGAAGTGAGAACGTATGGTGGTCAGCCCTCACACAATTAGGAGCGACGTATGACCCACTCTCCCACGCATCCCTCCATTCCAACATACCCCCCCTTCCGCCACCCAGTCCACTCACCATCCTCCGTCAACCCTTCCACTCTCCACCCGTTCCTCGCTCAGTTGGTAGTGTTTAACCCCTTCCATTCTCCACCCGTTCCTCACTCATGTCGTAGTGTTCCACCCCCTTCCACTCTCCACCTGTTCCTCGCTCAGTTGGTAGTATTCCACCTCCTTCCACTCTCCACCCGTTCCTCGCTCAGTTGGTAGTGTTCCACCCCCTTCCACTCTCCACCCGTTCCTCACTCAGTTGGTAGTGTTCCACCCCTTCCACTCTTCACCCGTTCCTCACTCAGTTGGTAGTGTTCCACCCCTTCCACTCTCCACCCGTTCCTCACTCAGTTGGTAGTGTTCCACCCCTTCCACTCTCCACCCGTTCCTCACTCAGTTGGTAGTGTTCCACCCCCTTCCACTCTCGACCTGTTCCTCGCTCAGTTGGTAGTGTTCCACCCCCTTCCATTCTCCAACCCGTTCCTCACTCAGTTGGTAGTGTTCCACCCCTTCCACTCTCCCACCCGTTCCTCGCTCAGTTGGTAGTGTTCCACCCCCTTCCACTCTCCACCCGTTCCTCACTCAGTTGGTAGTGTTCCACCCTTTCCACTCCCTCCACCCGTTCCTCACTCAGTTGGTAGTGTTCCACCCCCTTCCACTCTCCACCCGTTCCTCACTCAGTTGGTAGTGTTCCACCCTTTCCACTCTCCACCTTCCTCACTCAGTTGGTAGTGTTTTCCCCCCCCTTCCACTCTCGACCTGTTCCTCGCTCAGTTGGTAGTGTTCCACCCCCTTCCACTCTCCACCCGTTCCTCACTCAGTTGGTAGTGTTCCACCCCCTTCCACTCTCCACCCGTTCCTCACTCAGTTGGTAGTGTTCCACCCCCTTCCACTCTCCACCCGTTCCTCACTCAGTTGGTAGTGTTCCACCCCCCTCCACTCTCCACCCGTTCCTCGCTCAGTTGGTAGTGTTCCACCCCCTTCCACTCTCCACCCGTTCCTCACTCAGTTGGTAGTGTTCACCCCCTTCCACTCTCCACCCGTTCCTCACTCAGTTGGTAGTGTTCCACCCCCTTCCACTCTCCACCCGTTTGTCACTCAGTTGTAGTGTTCCACCCTTCCACTCTCCACCCGTTCCTCGCTCAGTTGGTAGTGTTCCACCCCCTTCCACTCTCCACCCGTTCCTCACTCAGTTGGTAGTGTTCCACCCCCTTCACTCTCCAC
Source organism: Conus ventricosus (assembly GCA_018398815.1). Taxonomy (NCBI): domain Eukaryota; kingdom Metazoa; phylum Mollusca; class Gastropoda; order Neogastropoda; family Conidae; genus Conus; species Conus ventricosus. The sequence goes on along the minus strand of JAFLJL010018300.1, from coordinate 5,026 downwards.
CTGTTCCTCGCTCAGTTGGTAGTGTTCCACCCCTTCCATCGCTCCACCGTTCGTCATCAGTTGGTAGTGTTCAACCCCTTGCACTCTCCACCCGTTCCTCACTCAGTTGGTAGTGTTCTACCCCCTCCACTCTCCACCCGTTCCTCACTCAGTTGGTAGTGTTCCACCCCCTTCCACTCTCCACCCGTTCCTCACTCAGTTGGTAGTATTCAGGGGACAGTCGCAGTAGAAGGGATGATGAGATAGATAGATAGATAGATAGATAGATAGATAGAGAGAGAGATATATAGTTAGATAGGTATGTAGATACATAGACAGGTAGATAGATAGACTAGATAAACAGATAGGTAGGTAGATAGGTAGGTAGATAGACAGATAGATAGATAGATAGATAGATAGAGAGATATATAGTTAGATAGGTATGTAGATACATAGACAGGTAGATAGATAGACTAGATAAACAGATAGGTAGGTAGATAGGTAGGTAGATAGACAGATAGATAGACTGATCATGGATAGATACATAGATAGATAAATAGATGGACTGATTCATAGATAGAGAGATAAACTGAAAGATATATATATATATATATATATAGATAGATAGATAGATAGATAGATAGATAGATAGATAAGTAGATCGATACAAAGATAGGTAGATTGATAGATAGACAGACAGAGAGATAGATAAGTAAGTAGATAGTGAGGTAAGTAGGTAAGTAGATAGAGAGATAGACTGATTGATAGACAGATAAATAGATGGATAGATAAATAGACAGACTTATTGATAGATAGATAGACTGAAAGATAGATGCATAGATAGATAAGTAGATAGATACATAGATGGGTAAATAGATAAATATATAGACAGACAGATAGATAGATATATACATAGGCAGGTAGGTAGATAGATAGATAAACTGATAAATAGATAGACTAATGGACATATATCAAGATATATAGGTAGATAAATAGATAGATAGATAGACAGACAGACAGACAGACAGACAGACAGACAGATAGATAGATAGACAGATAGATAGAAAGATAGATAGATAGATAGATAGATAGATAGATAGATAGATAGATAGATAGATAGATAGATAGATAGATAGGTAGATAGATCGACAGACGACAGACAGACAGGTAGACAGACACACGGGTAGATAGATAGACAGACAGGCAACAGACAGACAGATGGATAGATAGATAGATAGATAGATAGATAGATAGACAGAGAGAGAGAGAGAGAGAGAGAGAGAGAGAGAGAGAGAGAGAGAGAGAGAGAGAGATAGAAGACAGGTAGATAGATGGATGGATACATAGATAGATAGATAGAGGGATAGATAGATGGGTGGATGGATGGATGGATAGATGGATGGATAGATAGATGAATAGATAGATAGACAGACAGATAGATAGATAGATGGATAGACGGATAGATAGATGGATAAGTTGGTTGACAAGATAAGGAACATTCATCAGTTCATCCAGGAAATCTCCATCCCTTCTCCATCTCTCACTCTCCACCAGACAGAATCTACGATCCGCTGCAGACTGCTGAGCCACCTCAGCCGAATTAGGATTCCCCACACAGACACATATCCGTGCGCCACTGGATCTCAGACCCCAGAATATATCCTCCGACACTGTCCAGCCCATGATGTTCTACGGCGTCAAACGTGGCCAGAGGGTGCAGAACTGCAGATGCAGCTTTGGGGCAGCCGTCAAGACCTCGAGAAGACTGTGGATTCATTGTGGTGACAGGATAGAAGATATGATGCGAGCAAAAAAATCAACTGCAGAAGAAGAAGAAGAAGAAGAAGAAGAAGAAGAAGAAGAAGAAGAGGAGGAGGAGGAGGAGGAGGAGGAGGAGGAGGAGGAGGAAGAGAAGGAGGAGGAAAGAGGAGGAAGAGAGGAAGAAGAAGAAGAGGAGAAGGAGGAGTAGGAGGAGAAGAAGAAGAAGAGAAGAAGAAGAAGAAGAAGAAGAAGAAGAAGGAGGAGGAGGAGGAGGAGGAGGAGGAGGAGAAGAAGAAGAAGAAGAAGAAGAAGAAGAAGAAGAAAGAAGAAGAAGAAGAAGAAGAAAAGAAGAAGAAAGAAGGACCTACGGTAAGATCCAGATCAGACTGGCTGGAGATTGGTAAGCTGAGACTCGAGCAAAGTCATCAGGAAGCCTCTCACCCTTCCTCCACCCGGACCATGTCTAAGACAGAAGCTGGGTTGGCTGGATAGAGATAAGCCAGAACAGGAGCAAAGACAACAGGAAGCCTTCATCAAATTCCTCATCCCTCCCTCCCTACTCACCTGACAATGTATCCAGGGTTAGCGGCGCGGTCAGGCTGGGGACGGGTGAGCTAGGACGAAAGCTGAGCCATCTGCAAACCGTCACTGCTTCCCTTTCTTCTCTCCTCAAAAGACCATCTCCTAAAGAAGAACCCAGATCGGGCTGGACGGAGGGTAAGCCAGAACATAAACAAAGCCACCCTCGGTTCTTTTTTTCTCCTCACCCGACAAAATGCGATGGCAGAGACCAAATCTTCTGGATAGAAAGTGATGAACGTGGACATAAAGAGAGCCACCTTCCATGTGTTCTTCCTCACCAGCAATATTGGAAGGCAGAAGCCAGGTTTCCTCAGGATGGTGGTGAGCAGAGCCACACGACGCCCCAGGCCAGAAACCAGGGCCAGAGTGGTGGGGGAGCTAGTGCACGATAATAATCATCTGTAGCCCTCCATCCTTCCCTCCTCTCTGAGAGTCATCATCAGGCTAGACATGGATTATGGTGAACAACGGCATGAAGAAAGCAGCAGAAAGCCTCCATCTCTCCTACCCACGTCCTTCCCTTCTCCTAGGGCAATGTTCAAGGCCAGACTGCAGGTCAGGCTGCATGGTGTCTAGCCAGGACGCAAACACAGCCGCCCACACCCGAAAATATCCAAGACCAGAAGACGGGTCAGGCAGTAAAGTCAGAAGTCGAGTCAGACAGCGATATGGAGGAGCCAGAACAGAACAAAGTGACCAGAAAGCTTACATCCCTTTCTCCCGCACCCCCCCCCCCCCACGTCCTCCGTTGAATCATCCGTATATTAACTCAAACTTCACATATTCTCTGCTGGTGGCCGGGCCAAGTTGGTCGAATACCCCGAGCAAGACCTCCAGGAAGCTTCCCTTCTTCATTCCTTCAACATCCATCCATCCATCCATCCATCCTTCCATCCATCCATCCATCCATCCATCCATCCTTCCTCCTCCTCCATTTCCCTGTACCCTATCCCCCATCCACTCAAACCACAACACCCACTCACCCACTAATAACACAATCAATGTCAGCAAGGCACACAAGATCTGACCAGCGCGTTGGGCTAATGCTGTAGGTCAGACATCTGCTAAGTCGTACCTACCCACGAGACCCTCTTCTTTTTAAATTCTTTCATCTTAAGTCATTAATTCATCCATCCATCAGCTTTAAATCATGCGCAGTGTGGTCTCAAAACTCAGCGCGGATAATGGTGTAGCGTATATGGACTGGTCCGCACGCAGTGACGCCCCCTGGATGAAACAAACTGAAACCTCAAGGAAGCTTCCCTTCTTCATTCTTTCAGCCCCACCCACCCGCCCATCCATCCATCCATCCATCCATCCATCCATCCATCCATCCATTTCTCCTCCTCCTCCCTTCTCTGAGCCCTGTCCCCCATCCACGCAACCCCACACCACCATCTCACCCACTGCCTCCCCCCTGCCCCCATCCTCTCCCCTCCACCCCCACCCCCAACACACATGCACGCACGCACGCACGCACGCACGCACCACGCACACACACACACACACACACACACACATACACGCACACATACAGATACACGCACACACTACGCGCGCACACGTGCGCACGCACGCACACACACACATGCACATAAAACACACGCACACACCACATACCTCACACCACACACACACACACACACACACACACACACACACACACACACACACATACATGCACACACACACACACACACACACACACACACACACACACACACACACACACACACACACACTCAAACACACGCGCGCACGCACGCGCTCACAGACACAGACACAGACACACACACACACAACCACACACACACACACACACACACACACCCCCCCCCCCCAACAACAACAACACCACAACCCCAATTTCCACCCCCCCACACACACACACACACAAAACACACACAAAACACACACACACACCACACACAACCCACCCACCCACACACACAACCACACCTCCCCCCGGGCTACACCCTCTTTCAACCCACAACACACACACACACACACACACACACACACACACACACACACACACACACACACACACACACAACCCCCCCACACTGACACACCCACCTGACATCCCCGGGGCTAGCAGCAGGCCATTGGAATGGTCAACACCACAACACACACACACACACACACACACACACACACACACACACACACACACACAAAACACACACACACCCCCTGACACACCCACCTGACAGTACCCGGGGCTAGCAGCCAGGCCAGGCTGAATGTCAACACCACAACACACACACACACACCACACCACACACCACACACACACACACACAAAAACACCACACACACACCACAACCACCACACACACACAAACATGACACACCACCGACAGTCCCCGGGGCTAGCAGCCAGGCCAGGCTGAATGGTCAACACCACAAACACACAAACCACACACACACACACACACACACACACACACACAAACACACACAACCCCCCCCCCACCCCCCCACACACACACACTGACACAACCCACCTGACAGTACCCGGGCTAGCAGCCAGGCCAGCTGGATGGTGGTCACCGGGACATGAGCAGAGCCACCAGAAGCCGGAGTCGGAGGCGGTGAGGACGGCCAGGTAGTGAGAGCAGGCTGTACGGAAGAAGCTGCGGGTGAACACGCTCCAGCTGCCACCCCGCCCAGGAGACCCACCCCGCAGATCACGGGGATC
>JAFLJL010018298.1:138222-178588 GCA_018398815.1 Conus ventricosus | reverse complement strand
CACCTAAACGTTGGCAGAAAACAAAAGACCTAGCGACAAACTGATTTGATCTAATAGGAGTGCCAGAAATGTTTATGGATTTGAGTACACAGATGATGGGTTTACAAACAACAGAAATTGAAGACAAAAAACGACACCAATATCCTACCCTAGAAGAGATAAGAAATTTAAGGGCAAACGTTTTTGGCAAACATGAATACAAACTTCATAAAAGAGAGAATCCCTTGGGCGTTGCTTCCGAAATTGCTTGATTTAAAGTTTGAACTACGAAGCCCTAATGTATACTTTGATAAGAAAAAAAATTTTTAGAAAGGCCTTAAATGCAGGACCCATTCTTGTCAGCCTAGTTCCGGGAACACAACAGAAAAAACAGATTGAAATAACTAAGCAGGTTCAGAATATATGCTACAGAGAAAGAAGTCTTTAGCTGAAGTGGGGGTGACACCGTCGCATAGAATTTACCCCCACGCTACTGTCACTACCTAGTCAAATGATGATGATTTTTCGCTTATTTATTACACCGAGGGAGGACGATACTAGTTTGCCAGAACATACGTTAATTAGAGGTATACAAATAAAGGCTGAAAACTTGGATGCTCCTCTTAAGATCAGTATTGCAATTACTAAAAACGGAGATGAAATAAACACTTTTTCATCATCTGACAAGGTTACTGTGATGGTTGACAAAGACAAACTAACAGTACTCGACTTTATTTTCATTAAGATGTTGATTTTATTGCGTTTTACTCTGTTAATGAAGTGCTGCCAGAAGAATTAATAAGAAAGATATGTACAAGATTAATTTAAAAAATAATCTTAAATTTAAAAAATGGAGGTTCAACAGTTTAGGTTAGAGCAAATAACTGAACTTCAAAAGGAAATAGAAAGCGATTTGGGATAAATATAGGGTTACTAGAAAGAAATATGCTAAAGCTTTAAATACTCTTTCTTATGTTAATTACTGGCTCATCAGCTGTAGCTAGCGTAAGTGCTGGTCTAGTGTTGCTCTTTTAGCTACTGGGGTTGGAGCGCCAGCCTCTTTAGCATTAGGGAGTCTCGGTTAGGTTTAGGCGCCCTGTCTATGATTGTAAGTGCTGTTTTTAAAAAAATTAACTCCTAAATTACAAAAGCACACTGCCATTGTACCCTAGCAAACAGCAAAACTTTGTTCATTAAGATTAAGAATAAGCAAATCATTACAGGATGAAAAAATTACAGACGAAGAATTTCAGAAGCTTATGGCTGATGGTGAGGATTATAGACGACAAAAAATTGAACTTCAAAAGGAGTGGAGAAAGACTTTTAATCTCACAACAAGTAACACTAATGCAATTAAACAGAGCATTGAAAAACAAACACATGCTCAGTTAAACCCAAAATAGGCAAAAAAAAATAAGTTTAACAAAAAAATAAGTTTAACAAAAAAATAAGTTTAACAAAAAAATAAGTTTAACAAAAAAATAAGTTTAACAAAAAATAAATACTAAATTTTTTTGGTTTACTCACTGTGTTTGGGGGACAAAATTGCAGCTCTTCACGAACAAATGATCTTTTAGGGGCAGGCTTTTAAAGCAGAAAGAGTCTCTCTTAAATAATACATGGAGGGTTTGTTTTCATAATTCTTTCAACTTCATATATACTGAGAGGCAAAGAAAACGCAATTCCATTGTCAACTGACAATTTTATTGAAATGAAACAAACACACATCAAAGCAAATACGTGTGACAAAAGTGCGACCACTGTACATTAGTTTGCCCATAACAGGTGCACATTCGCCTGAAGTGAAGCCCATTTAGGCGCGACAGAAGGAATACACTGTCAATATCTGGTGTGTCCCCCTTGAGCACGAACACAAGCTTGCAAACGTCGGGCATTGAAGCGCACGAACGACGGATGATACGATCGGTATCACGTTCCAGTGATGCTGCAATGCTTGGGTGAGCTCAGCAACGGTAGTTGGGGGATTCTGCTGACCTTGCACACGTCGTCCAAGTTCGTCCCACAAATGTTTCAATGGGATTCATGTCTGGGGACACGGAGGCCACTGCATACATCCACATTGCTGTCCCGAAGGAAATTTCGTGTGAGAACGGCTGTGTGGGGTCGAGCATTGTCCTGCTGAAACACTAGTCTGTTGCCACCATGCTGTCTCCAGAGAGGAAGAAGAACTGGCTCAAGAACAGTGTCAATATAACGCCTTGCCGTCAAGTTGCCTGGCACAAACACAAGCTCCGATCGAAATTGAGCATTTATGGCACCCCAGACCATTACCCCTCCACCCCCATAACGATCTCGCTCAATGACACAGGTTGCGCAAAACGTTCACCCTGACGTCGATACACACGATCACGGCCATCCGGGAAAGAGACATTGAACCGGGATTCATCCGAAAAAAACAACATTCCCCCAAACCCTGTTCCCCAGAAAGCCACCTGCGGCAGCCCATCGCTGGCGTGCTAGTTGATGGCGATGGGTTAAGATCTGACCTTGGTATGGTCGACGTGCCCGTAGCCCTGCTGCTGCCAGACGCCGGACGCACGGTACGGCTGCTGATTGGTCTTTCTCTAGTCCCAATAGTGTTGCGGCTGTTTGTGCAGCTGGCTGGAAACGATTCCGGAGTGCTGCGTGACAATGTAGCGGTCCTGTCGTGCCGTCGTCACACGTTGGACGCCTGGGCGTGGACGGTCGTTTACACTTCCAGTGTTTTGGTGCCGAGTTGCAAGACGGTTATGGTTGATGGTGTACATTGAAATGTTGGTGCGGCCCTGATGTGAGCAGTGCCTGCCCTCAGCATGCCAATGGCTTGATTTCTTGGTCTGTAGTTAACCGCGGCATGGTGCGTACGAGTGTCAGTAAAACGCCAATGTGTGTTTTTATAGGGACAGTCATGGGCTGTTTGCATGCAATCACAGTATGCCTGTGTTGCACGTGTTTTGCAGTTATCAGTAAAAGATGTGTTGGAGTGGTTTACTCATGACGTCATGAACCCAACTGTGCCTGTCAATACAGATCGTCGCAATACAACATACGCCGTGCTAGTTGCATGCCTCGTGCATAATTCACATTATTTTGGCTGAGGTGACATTTTTCGGGACGAAATGGGATTGCGTTTTCATTGCCTCTCAGTATACGTCTACGCTCCATATGGATCTGTAGCTCTAATTCTAACATCGCCTTCTGCCTCTCCAGGAGTATACAAGTATCTTACTTTTAGTCCAAATGGCAAGAGTTTTTGATCACCTTGCGCATCTTCAGTGATGCTAATTTTTTTTTAATCTGATTGCGTTTACTGGTTTAAAGGCCTGTTGCTTTAAATTCTTCATTGTTCATGCGCGTAAGACTGCTGGCAATCTCCTAACCCATTCTGTGTTCCGTTCTCTGTACTTCGTAGTGTCCATAATTTCTCTGTGATATTGATAGGTAAACAGACTTCAGCTAGATTCTTATTAAAGCTTTCTACTAGGCTTGTGATCGATGGTTGCCTGGATCCCTCTCTTAACTGTAACATGATGTTTTAAAAACAGCTGGTTTACAGAGCCTTTAAACTCTTTTCCATCATCAACTTGAATCATCCTAGGATACTTTAATGGACCTCGCATGTATATTTGTTGTAAAGCCACAGCCACAGCAGTTGAGCTTTTATCTGTTAACGGTTCAGCGTCTTTGTATCTTGAAGCCATGTCAACAACTGTCGGAGCATACTTAAACTTTTTTCTTCTAACTTTGTCATGTGGAAGATACAACAATCCATCTGGTGGGTGTCATTTGGAACTGAATTAACAAATCTAGGCCTTATTATTCTTTTTTGGGCAGGCAGATATATTTGCCAAATTGCCTGTTTTGAAAGCCAGTCTTTCGCATCTGATTCAGACACTCTAGCAGCTTTACTCAGTTTTTCAATAGCAGTCTTTCCTTTCCAATACCCTTTAGGAGAATAATATAATATTGTACTTCGTATTGTCCATATTTTAAATGCATTTTATTTTACACAAGAAAGTGAGCAACAAGATAGACTGAGGTCATGCCAACTGCAATAAAAACTATCTCTGCAGTCTTCTGTTCCTCAGATGGTTCATAAAACTCAGACAGTTCTGGCGTGGTGATGTTAAAACTTCTTTCCTGTCACTAAGTAATACTCATTCATTGCGTCATCAACGTCTGTAAATGTGTGCTCTGCATGTCCCTGTTCTCTTTAACTTTTTATTAATACAGTCTAAGTGAGCATTCGTCTTTTCTCGTAAGCGTCTCTTGCCTTAGCTAAATCTTCCATTGCCTTGTTATGACGTTCTCTCTCTCGTCGGACCTCAATTTAATAAACATATAATTGCTTCCAGAGAAGGCCAAAGCGTTAACAATAGCTCCTCCCACCATCAGAACTAATCCAGACATCTTTTATAAATCAATATTTCTAGATTAATCTTTCTATGCATTAATATTTTCTGGGATAATCCCCTGTGTAACAAGAAAGTCTTTTGACGCAATCCCTGCAGTAATTACAACTATAACCTTAACAACATCCTCAATGTCTAACCTTCCTAGGTCAGCCGGCCTCATCTTAAACAATGTTTTTTGCTAACACGCTATAGCCTATACTAAGACCGCCAATCACAGCAGAATGGTAAATCGCATTGATAATCTTTTTTTCACTCATCTTTTTATTAACTAAAAAAAATAATTAAAATAATCATAATACAAAGACTGTCTATGTGCTTTTTTATCAGATAATCTTTTGTTGTTAAAGCTAAAAATAAGGTTGCAACTAGTTTTGGCGAATCTTCTATCTTTCCCATGTTGGGCGGTTTTATTCCTACCAAACGTTTTGCAAGGGTTGAATAAACTATAACACCAACGATAGCACTGCATAATTAACCATCGTTAAACTCAGGTTTAAAAGTATTATATTATTTTTTATTGTTTTTAAAAATGGATTGTGACGAACTATTAAAGTGTGAGGAGCAAGCAGGCTACTCCATAGGCTACTCAGCAGACCACTGCCATAAAGAAAGATTATACTCTCTGCTGCTTATGGAAAAACTAGACAGTATTTAGGCACTGAACTAAGTATTGAACAGAATTCAGCAACTGTCTACTTCAGACGTTGAGAAGTACTACGCAGGTACGAAGCACAGCTAGGGTCAAAATGGTTAGATCGGTGGGCAGACAATGATTAGTCTATATGCTAAGTTAGTAAGTAAGATGGCGCCAGTTGATTCAGAAGAAGATTTAAAATACGACTCATCACAAGATCCAGTTTTAAACAAGTCGCTAGAAACTCTGCATGTGACATGTATTACAGATTTGGGACACTGTTATGCCCATTCATCATGGGATTAATTACTTTTAATCATATTAATTTTGATCATAATTAAATTTAAAATCGCAATAAAAAAAATGAGCAATCAGGAGAAGAAGACGCCGCAGGACAATCCGCAGGAGCAGAATGTACCACAAGCGAATGTACCACAATTAAATGTACCACAAGTGACTGTACCACAGGTGAGTAATGTTACTAAGACTAAAAAATCCTGGCCTGTTGCGGCCGGCCATAGACTAGTTGAATGGGACAGACTGTAAAAAGCAAACCAAGCAGCAAAACAAAAATTGTTAGATAGTAATACAACATCACCGCCAGCACCAACAACCCAATTAACAACAACACAATCACAAACAAACGATAAGATGTATTATTATTATTTGCTGCTGTTGTTGTGGTGGGGGAGTTTTAGCATACAAATTCTAACGCCATACTTACATCAAAGTCACAAACCCCCACAAAAACAGTAAAAAAAGAAGAACCAACTTTTGCAAAAAAAAAGTGCAACCTCCTGCTGTAGACCCATTTTCTATGGAATAGTTTTTAAGAACTAGATAAAGTACAAGTTAAGAACTAGATAAGTACAAGTTAAGTTAGTTATAGAAAGTACTTTTTAAGTTAAGTGCAAGTAAATTACAAGTAAGTGTAAGTAAATTATAAGTTCTTATTAAGTACTAGTTAGGTTCTTAAGTTAAGTTCTTGTTAGGTTCTAAGTAAGTTCTTGTTAGGTTCTTAAGTTAAGTACAAGCCAAGTCAGTCAAGTTAATCTTTTAAAAGTTCTCCATGCCCTACAGCAATGAAAACTCAGATTGACGTAAGTTCTCTTGTTATTGTTAGAGACTAGTGATTTCTTATTAACAGCAGTTGTGTTTACTTGATGAAGAGTAAGCGCAGATTAACATTTGTGTGATAAAATACTTTGTTCCAAAGAGAGCTTGCTTGTATTATCGTGAGCTATATTTTTTGACAACTTCTTTACTTATGCCTTTAGCTTTTTTCATTACAGAAGTCTGGCTAAGCAACGCTGTACATCTTTGACCACAAACCAACATATTCTTTGATAACTGTCCCATAAGTTCATCCTTCATCTTTCCAAGCACTTTCTTGTTTACAGTTGAATGCAAAGGACTGTCTTTTGGATAGTCACATGTGTCGTACCATCCATCAGTTCCTTTAGCTACTTCTTTTTCTAAGTTTTGTAAAAGTCTTCTGGGGGGACGTCTAGAATAAAACTATCAGTGTCTGTGTAAAGACTCTTGCTTCTGGGCACAGTGGTTTAAAAGTAGTCATACAATAATCTAACATTAATAACTTTGACAACTCTAAAAACGGTAAAGCCGATAAACGCCGGCTTGTCCAACTTAACATCCTTTTTCTTCATCATAATGCCAACCAAGCTGTCGTTAAATCTTCTAAAGTCTTGATAGTTGGGTTTAGAGGCAAATTTAAATTTGCTTGGTTTTCTTTGTAACTAATTTCATATCTTTACGTTTGGGGTGGATTTTCCATGGTTTTTGCCAAAACAGCTGTTGTTTATCATTTTAAAGAAGCCTTTTTCTGCAGCATCAGTGGCTTGGTTCTAAGATCAGTTTTCTTCTTGATGTAATGGCCCATAAAAGGCTCTTGATCACAGATAATTATTCTGTAAAACAGCTGTCATTTTAAAACCCCATGTTTTAAGTAAAACTGTAGGAGTCTGTAATGGCACACATATTAGTCTTGTGTCGAAGATTAGCACAAGTTTTAGGGGGTTATGGACTCATCTTTAATCTTTCTGCGCTAGGGGTAATCGTGTGGAGACGTGTAATTCTTTAGGGTATTTTAAGTCTACTTCCAAATTAGTCCTGCGGATTATCAGGTGGAGGCTGTACCAACATACCTAACACAAATTAACATCATGAGGGCCTTTAAATCATTTTAAAGTTTCTCAGTGGAAGCGGGTTGACTCATGCCCATCCTACAGATGTTGGCGTCTAAGTACATAGATGGGTAGACGGTTTTAGTGGGATCATAGTCGTCTAATTATTTGTTGTTGGCTTTGCAGTAAGGATGTGAGCCATGCAATACCGCCCCTTGGGCCGTCTTCAATCATTTGGAGTGTGGTAGATCAGATATTAATTCAATCTGATGTTTGGAGACTTTAAGAATGCATCCCAAAAAAGGGCCGGCGCCAGAGATGTAATGTGATGATCAAAAGCTGTAATGTTTCATGCAAGTAGATCTGTAATTCTGAAAGACGTCTGCCAATAACCACACGTCAGCCAATAAATATTGATCATGATAATCGCCCATTGTTTGACAGTGTAATTCTGTCCAGGCTTTCTGAGCGTATCATAGTCAGCATCATTTTATGCCCTTTGGCTCTAAGACTAGAAAAGAAAGCGCCTTTAGGAGGAAGTGAGCCCTTCATCAAACCTGTCCCACGAGTTCAGTATTCATAAGGATAAATTTCCTTTACGCATTTAAGGATGGTCAAAATATTGTTGAGTGATTGGAAAGTCTTGTAGAGATCCCACTAGTTTATTCCAAAATCCCCCATCAAATTTTGGGGCAAGTCAAAAAAGGGATAAACATCAGAGAAAATCATGTACTTTTCTGAAGACTGTGCAATGCAGGTAACCTTCTTATATTCAGAAGTCACTGCTGCATGATAAAATGAGAATCGAAAGCCTCGTAAGTTATGAAAGAAAAGGGCAGTTTCCATTTTTTGGGGTCAACCTTAAGTTGAAGTTTACAATTGTTGTTGCGGCCCCTCTGAACTTTCCAGTAATGTGATCGTGTCTCTTACTGTCACGTCCTTTACTGCTAGGGGTTAGCTCTAAGCCACAAATCCAGCAGTGTGTAGAAAGATAATAGCGTTCCCTTGGTCTTCAGGAGTCATAACAATGTCTGAAAGATTTGGGGTTGGTTGAGTATAATTACGAACTAGTTTCATCTGCTCTAAACATCTACTAGCTTTATGGGGCCTCTGTAAATCTCTGGTGTGTGGTGCCCCGTCTGACCTTACAAACAATAAACGCACAAGAACAGATCTGATGGGGGTTAATAAGGTTGTTTTTGTTCTTGGGGGTGGGGCCATAGTAAATGTGGGAAGATTGATTCAAAATCAGCAAAAACTACGTATGGGCTCATCTGCATTTTGTGTACATTCTAAAAAATAACTTTAAAACCCGGTTTTTGGGTGTGAGGAGTTTGGTTCACAGTCTACAAAACTTTTACAATGTTCTTATGACTGGCAGCTGCTTCTATATAGGGATTCTAACTAAACACCTTCTACAAAGCTCTTGCTTAGCATGATTCTTTGATGTAAAAACCATAAGTCTGCTTATGTTCTAATTAATACATAATGACTCTTAGGGCCGTCTGAAAACAGTATCAAGTCTACATGTTTTTTAAGTGTTCGCCAAAAGGAGCTTGGGAGAAATCCTTAGAGCACTAGATCGCTTCTACAGACCATTGTATACGTTTACAGTGATTGGTTTGTTTTGCTCTAAAACTGAGATATACTTCCTATACTTACTGGGAAGGTTATGTATTAAAGTTCAGCTCTTGTTTGTATGCTTCTAAATGAAAACTCTGTTTGCATGATTATTGACAGGATGTAAATGTGCTAAAACACACCACATAAACACATGTTGTCAAATATGTATGTTTAAGACTGCTCGTTTTAAAACTAACTCTTTTGGAAAGGAAGGTAAGAATTGCCAACTATAGATAGAACTTTGTTTGTCTCAATCTAAATTCAAGGACTGTACAACCAGACCAGCCAGAACCCCTTAAATTTTAGCCTCCTCACTTGCATGGTTAAACTGTGTAAGCATGAGTCAGCCCAGTCAGAATTAAGGTCACGAAGCTAATAACTTCTTTCTTTTTTAGTTGAAACCCAGCCCTTGCATGTTACTATCATCAGGCGTTATATAATCAATCAGAACGGCCAACAGCACTTTTACTGGGGGCTCCATCTAAAGAAACTCTGGATTTTAGAGATAGCATGTGTCACGCTTTCATGAACGTTTGTGGGGTAATGATGTCCATGTCTACTTCACTAAACGTATTGCTTAATTGTTTGTCACTACCAAATATTTCTTCCATCGTATGTAGTTTTCCATCCTCGAATTTACTTGTGGCCGTCTTTTTTTAAAGCCACAATATTTACGAAAAATAAAAAAAATAAAATGTAAATAAAAGTAAGTAAAACGCGCTTTTTATTCTTCGCCCAAGCGTTGTAACACTTCAAGACACTAAACCTTACAATAAAACCTGCTAATATTTTATCTTTTTCTGAATCCTACAGTTAATGTTCATCACTTTGATTGCTTCGTTAAATAGTTCACTATGATCTTTTATTATATTGTTTACTTCATTCTCAAAAATAAATTCACTAAAATCAATGTTTAATACTTTCATTGTTTCGTCAAATAGTTCATTACAATTCTTTAAATCAGATTCACTGAGTTCACAGCCATTTTTTAAAAACTAAAATTTAAATAAAAAAATAATTGTAAAAATTTAGCTATTATTCATAGTCTTTTCTAACATAAAACCTGATCTCATTAAGCGAATAGCTACTCCTTCAGAGTCAGTAAAACAGTCAGATTAACATCTTCAGAAGCCATATTATCAACTAAAATGGCAAACAACTTTATAACTGGTTGGGGGCCCAAAAATCTGATATTTTACTGATGGTCTGCTTAACGCTTTCTCGTATATCTATGCGCCCAAAAAGATCAGTAATTAATTCTTTAAACCTTCTCTTTAACACTTCTGTATCGCCTCCCCTCCCAATCCAACTCGTAAAGTATATTAATAAGCTCTGTACTACTTCGGGCTTCATTTTTAAAACCAGATTAAAAAACAATTAAAAAATAAGTAAGCCGCAGCATGGCCGTAACACACCCTGAAATGCGCTCCGCCAAACGATCAATAGCAGATAAGGGGTATTTTTAGCCTTTGGGGTTTTTCCGCTCTCTGGCAGCAGTTTGTAAGTATTGATTTCTACCTCCTTGTTCACACAAGCACAGAGTAATCATTAACAATCAAAATAATCAAAACAATGATAAGAAAGTGATTTATCTCTCTTTAATTATGCATAAAAAAGCAATTACCTCTCCTGAATAAATTATCTATTTATAGATCAGTGAGAGAGAATTGATTAAATTAAAAGTTGTGTTTTTGTGTTTAATTTGCTAAAGCTTTTAAATGAAAATGTACAAAGTAGCTACTAAAAAGTACTTTAAAGCACAGTTGTTGTTTAAACCTTTAAAACTATTCTGCTTGAATTAAAACATTTTAATAACAGTCGCCACTTATGCACCATAGAATTATAAAGCTTTCAGTTTGCACATATATATATTAATCTTTAACATGTATAGGTAAAGCCAGTTGGATAAAGAGTAGCACAGCAGTAAACTAGTACAAAACGTTCTCACAAGATCACTTGACCTAATTGCCAGCCTTGTAAACTAGTACAAAAGTTCCCCACAAGATCACTTGACCTACAAAGCAGTGCACAAACTAGGTCAATTAATCACAGATCTTTTTGACCACAAAGCATACAGTAAACTAGGTCAAAAAGATCTGTGATTAATTGACCTAGTTGATTAACCCTTAATTTTTATGTCCCTGGAGAGAATGTAAATATGTTTGTTCACGATCACCAAACCCTATTTTGCACGAAACCCCCCCCCCCCCCCCCCCCCCCCCCCGTTTTAAAATAACGATTACGTCGATTTTGGAGGCTTTTGCTTGTTAATTTGTTTGTGAAAAGGTGTTAAATTTTTGGGCCCAAAAATAGAATGAGAAGGACGTGATTTGTTGTGAAAAGGGGGTTTTCATGCAAAATAAGATAGGTAGTCTTGAACGAACATATTTACATTCCTTCTCTAGTTAAATCAAGTGTTCCTTTGGAGTATTCTCGTCATAATTTTGATTCTCCCCAAAAGAGTAGCAAGACCAAAAGCCGCAGGTGTTTCACTCTTTCAAAAGATCATAAGGTTTTCTACTGGATCGTGCTTCCCTTTTGGTAGAAACAATTCCATATCTGCAAAACGGAAGCACTCCCAAAATCGTAGTCATCCTGCAGACATCAACAGTGTCCACACACACACACACACACACATGCACACACAAGATGCGCCCGCAGACTGCAAACGATAGTTTTGTGCTGTGGATGCTGCTATGTTTCGGCCCAAAACAAACAAAAGAAAACCACACCAGGATCCGGAAAGTTGCATACCGATCCTGTGTGCAAAAGGATGCAACGAGGATGTGCTGGCAAAGCAAAGATATGATGAAAAGACAAAATGTAATTTGGAACCGAGGAGCCGTTCAGTTCTTCTCCGTCGTTACGGGTGGGATGGAGACAACAACGCTGGCAGTTAGCTGGGCAGGAACAACAACGCCTCAACAGATCACAACGCGAACTCCGTGAGTACAAACACAAATTATTGCCAGGATCGAATGCACAATCCACCTCACGTGTAAGAAAGTAGGGAGCCTGGAGGAACAGCTGAGATCGCTGCCTCAAAAATTACAGAAGGGACACAGCCAGCAAGCACACAGACAGAGCCTTCCCCTACCCTCTCCTATGCTGAAGTACCAGAATTCCTTCACATTGAACAAACGACTCCTGAAGGATGCTCTGTGCTTTCAAAGCCAAAAGAAAACAAAAGGAACAGAACAGAAATGTATCAGGAAAGTTACAAAACTTAAGAATATAGAAAAAATTGTTAACCGCAAACAAAAATGACGTCAATGCCTCTTTGCCGTCAAAAGCTGAAGTCAAAGGAACAGCGCAAGAAAAATACGACAATAAGTAAAGGGGAGCCGGAATCAAGAGAATAAACAAAAGGGCAATGACTTAAAGGCCAAGAAGTCCAGAGACAAACCCAATCCAACTTTAAAGGGCTTCCCAACTTTTTATATTGTGAATGACCCTGTCCATAAAGAAAGTCCGACACCAAAAAGACTAGGGAAGTCCTACGATGTAAACTGGGGGGGGGCATCAAAGTACGCAGAACATTAAGGACATTTCAAACAGCAGTGCCAAAGCAGTGGCATCTGTCAAGACCCCTCCAGATGCTTTTACTCTTACATGTTTGGATCGAAGGACCTAGAAACAAATCACAGTAAACATGTTCCGGAAAATGGCCAAAGTGCTGATGAGTATCAAAGAAGAAAACCCTAATCTGGCCATCATAATCAGTAAGATGGCTCCTACATCGGACCCCGAACTCAATATCAAAAGGGGATTTGTACAAGCACTTTTGTGTCTGAGCTGAATGATGACAAAAACACACCTTCATCACTCACTCCAACCTACAAGCCCACCGCTCAACCGTCCGTGATGGGCTATATCCCACTGCGAGAGGAGCAAGCCTCCTAGCGGGAATAATTGGCCGGCAATCCTGAGGAACATCTTTCTGGGAACGGCCCCGGAAGACAGAGGCGCGACGTCCCCGGTATCTGCATCCCCCACTCCCTTCCCTGAGGATTCTTCTACGGTTCTGTCTGCCTGGTCCCAGAGTTTCAATGTCTTATGTACAACTGGTGGGACATTTTTTGTTGTTTTTTTCGGAACAAATGCAGCATACCAGCCTACGTCTCTGTGTAGCTAAGCACAATTGTGGTTTAAGCAACATATTTTTTTATTTGTTTTAGATATCTAGTTTATTTCAAACATGAAATATAACAACAATATAAAAATACTGCATGGAACTGCCGCCCTTTATTCTAATATTGACCGCTTACGTGCAATTATAGTGCATCTGACAGCCACGTTCTTTTAATCCATCTGTTAATATCATAAGAACAAACTACCAAGACCTTGCACAGTACTTCTATCCACCATAGTAGATACAAATGAAAATGGTGATAGAGTAAATTGTGCTATCTATATTCACACTGGACTACAGTATTGTGACAAACAATCACCTGTGCCTGTGGATTACATGGGATTTTTTCATGTGCTGTAACTGTCAAGTTTTCGGACTCCTTAAAAGTAAACTGTGCTTCTATATATTTACCTAAGGGCCAGATGAAGCTAATACTGAATGGATGAAAAATATCAAGAATGATAATGGTAAATGGTTAGTAGGAGGGGATTTTAATGCCCATTCTCTTTCTGGGAAAAAGAGTGCACACAGGTCAGTAGTAATAGGTTTGTGGAAAATGTTGTAGACTCAACTTTATGTTTACTCAATGATGGTTCTTATACCAGAGTTCCTGATTGTATCTACACATAGACCTACTGCTATTGATTTAACTATGGTTTCACCTAAAATGGCTTTGTCGTGTGCATGGGAAACGTATAGTGAAACTCTTGGGAGTGATCACATACCAATCATTCATTACAATTAATCAGTCCCCAAGTTTTGAAGACACAAAACCTGATGATACAATCCCAAGATTTGATTATAAAAATGCCAAATGGTCTCAATTTTACAATACACTTAAAGATCTAGACATAAGCTTGTCCCAGATAATGATATTGATACAATGTATGATACGTTTTGTACTTCTGTTCTAAAAGTGTCTGGTTTATGTATTCCTAAACTGAAGAATCAGGCATCTAAAGGGGTAAAACATCTCGGTAATGTTTGGTGGACTGAAGATTGCGATAAGGCAGTTAAAGAGAAAAAAGGTTATTCAAGGAATACATGCACTCTAAGAAAAGTCAAAATAAGAAATTGGTAGATGAAAAATTTAAGGAAATGAAACACTCAAATATACATAGTAATAGAGTTATGGAACAAGCCAAAACGGATTATTGGGATGATTTTTGCGAAAGAAACACATTCGATCATAAAGATAGTAGAATGTATAGGAAAGAGATAAAAACGATAAAAAATGGAATCAAACTCCCAGAATATCCTATTATTCTTGATAATAATAAGTTACCATCATCAGCAGACAAAGCAGAAGCGTTTGTCGACCAGTTTGCTAAAGTAAGCAGGTTAGATGGGTTGTCTGAAAACCAAAGAAAATTCAGAGAGGATAAAGAATTGGCCCATGTCTTTAATGATGTATCTGATAATGACACAAGCGACATCAACGCCCCAATTACATTACAAGAGGTGAAAGACGCCCCCTATATTCTCTCCCAAACAAAAAAACAGCTGTTGGGATTGACGCCATTTCTAATGAAATGATTAAACATTTTCCAGACAAATGGATAGGCATTTTACTTAATATTTTTAAAAAAATGCTGGAGCTCAGGTCATTTGCCACAAATATGGAAAGAATCAGTTATAGTACCGATTCAAAAGGGAAAGGTAAACTAAAAGAAAGAATAGATAGTTACAGACCTATTTCATTAACTTTTCATGTCTGTAAACTTTATGAAACAATTTTTTTGAATGGGCTAAAACTAATTTTGTAAAAGAACAGATTATCCCAACAAACCAAGCAGGTTTTCGAAAGGGTAGAAGTGCTATTGAACACTTGGTCAAATTTTCCAGTCAAATTAAACATCAGTTTTCCAGGAGAAATTGTTACGAGAAAACCATTTTTTGTTTATCATTTAAAGCTTACGTTTAAGTATGGCACGCTCGTTTGGCTTATAAACTTAAAGAGATTGGATTATCAGGAAACATTTAGGATTTTCTTAAAGACTTCTTAGAAAAAGATAATTAGAACAAAGGTAAGGGAACTCCTATTCTACAAGAAGAAAATTAACATGGGCATCCTCAGGGGTCTGTTATTGCCCTTTACTTTTTAGTATTTGATGTACGATTTACCCACAAAAATTACTAAAACTATAGAACTAGCCCAATATGCAGATGACATATGCAAAAGGTTTGAAAGTGACATAAAAAAATGTACATCTGTTAAATCACAAAACTATTTTAAAAAGTTATATAAAAAAGAATAAAACCTTTTCTGCTTACATGACTGAAAATGGTTTACAAATATCAACAAAAAACACACTGTTTTTTAATATGGATCTGATCCAGTTAATATGCCTTTATTTCAAGTCAACGGCATACCCATCAAATATACAAAAACAGTGAAATTCCTTGGAGTAAATTTAACCATAAAAGTTGTCAGGGAATTTTCATATAGTGCATATCTAACAAAAGCTCGAAAAAGTTTAAATCTATTAAAGATTATTAAAGAGCATGCTTGGGTCAGGACAAAAGTTGCTTTTTTGCCCCTTTCTACTGCACGGGTTAGATCAAAATTAACGTATGCACAAGAGGTGTTTTTCAGTGCACCCAAATACTTACAAAAAAAAACTTCAAAGTATTGATTCCAAAGCATATAAGATACCCAAATGGGACTACCTGTCCATGCCTCTTGTACAAAAACATACAGTGCGCTGGGATATTACCACGGGAAGAATACAGGAATCTTGCATGCACCAAATTTGTTATAAGAAGTTCTACTTTTGACAACAATATAGCCCTGGAATAAATATTAAATCGGACATTGATTTTCCCAAAAGGGCTAAAAATATATCATCCCAAACGACTCTAAGAACATATATTTTCCTCGATTTTAGAATCCTCAGACATCAAACTAACATCTATTGCAAAAAGATCTATTGTGTCTCCTATCCCCCCATGGAAACTAATACGAGCACATTTTGATATTGAGCATACAGATTAACAAAGGCTGAAAATACTGATTTGTTATTATCCAATATCAAAAGCATTTGCAGATCACTTTTCCCAACCATTTTAAGATATACACTGATGGATCATTAATCAATGAACATGCAGGTGCACATACATTATCCCAGGTTTTAAACGAAGAAAGGCCCTATTATCTGGAAAAAAACAAATCTATATTCACTGCTGAGTTAACTGCTATAATTATGGTTTAAAGTTTGTTGTTGAATATCCTCAAAATTTATTTAAGTTTTTTATGCGTAGATCCAAGTCAGTTCTTACTGCAATGAAGAATTTTTTAAATTAAAAGTTCACCTGAGATGATCACTGAAATAAAAAAATTTAGTACACTTCCCTTTAGCCCGAGACCCCTGAAAATAACATTTCTTTTGGGGGCCCTCCCCCTGTGGGTTATACTATAATGAAAAGGTTGATGTTTTGGCAAAGAGAGGAGCAAAAGCGTCATCAGATTCGCATTTTTGAACTTCTCTAGGGCAATGCAAGAGTGCTATACTTTGGCAGAAAAGTACAATTTTCTAATTTTCATTTATAGAAAGAGAAACTGGGTGTTTTGGGTTTTCACGATGAAATGGAAGTATTCATGAAATGGTAAGTAAGTAGATCAAAAAAATTTATTCGTAACCGACAGAAATTGGAATTTTTTTAAAACAAGATGTCAAAAATATACATTGTATATGTGGTATAGCATATCAACTGATCACATCTTTTTGTGTAACTTAATGAAAAAATTCATTCCAAATACGTCTGTACAGCCTAGTCAAAATTTTTTTTCCTGTCACTGTCAGCAAGTAAAACGTATCTTTTCTTTTTTGCACTTAGCTAAAGTCCAATTGGCAAATATTTAAATATATAACAGTCAGTGGTGAGATGAGACACAAGAGTTAAATGTTTTGGGTTTTTTTGTGTGTCTTTTTTTTTTTCAATCTTGATTTAAATGGATTTTTTATTTTTGTGCTTAGCTGTAGATAAGTTAATTTTTTTCTTCATTGTGTTAACCTTTTTTTAACCACACCCTTTTTTTTTCGTCTAATATCACGTAATGTGGAAAGACGTAAAACAAAACAAACAACAACAACAAAAAACAACAACACACACCCCACACACAACACACACACACACACACACACACACACACCACACACACACACACCCCACACACACACACCCCACACACACACACCACACACACACAGAAATGAAAAAATAGCTGGGATGATGGATGGAATATATTTTATCAATGACCATAAACAAACAGTTCCTTCAACTTTTTTCCCAATTTGCAGAACCAAATCGAAAAGTTATATGTACTGAATATCATTATAAACTGGAGATGGAATCTTGTGTTGAATCCTAATTTAGACTATTGCAACTGCAAACCGTTAATAATGTTAAAGCACAAGAAAAGGTATTCGAAATGATGTCAGATTTAGAATTAGTAGACACATGGAGAGAATATAATCCAGAAATCTTCGCTACACTTGGGACGATTAAATCCCTTTCAACAAAGCCGTTTAGATCTTTTTTATGGTCTCTGAATCATTTCTTTCCAATATAAAGAATGCTGACATTCTCTATGGTTTTTTTTAAAGTGATCACTCTCTTTTAACAATAGAAATCACATTAAAAAAAAGAAGAACGATCAAAACCTTATTGAAATTCAATTTACGCTTTTAAGAGATAAACAATATGTTGAACTTGTTAAGGAAACTATCAAATTGTAAAGAACAATACGCGGTTTAGTTTACGCAAAAGGGAAAAAAATAAAAATTTTTCCCGAAACATGAAGTTCAATTTGATGTAACAGACCAAAATTTCTTGACACCCTTTTTAATGGAAATAAGAGCAAAAACCATAGGATATTCTATCAAAAAAAAAAGAGAGAAAAGTGTGAAGGAAGAAAATCTAGAGAAACAGATACAATCTTGGAAGCAAAGCAAAAGAAAAGTGACCCGTGATAGAGTTTCTTAGAGGAAAAAAAGTTTTAAAAAAAGGAAGATTTAAGAAAAGCTAAAATGGATGGAAATTTTTATCAGATCAAAAGCAAGGTGGTCATCGCAAGGAAAAAAAGTGACGAAATATTTCTGCTCTCTGGAAAAAAGACATTATGTCAGCAAACAAATGTCGGCATTAGTAACAAAAAAGTACGTCTCCGTACATCCCAAACCTATCAACACCATCCGCAGCCAGCTGGTCGCCCCCAAGGACAAAACTGAACAAACTGGAAAGTCTGGAGTGATCTACCAAATAGACTGTCGGGACTGTGAAGAAAACTATGTTGGGAAACTGGGGAAAACCTTCAAAATGCTTGACAGAACACAAAAGGGAATCATCACCAGTAAGGCGCCCACCTACACGCCCAGCAACAAACAGTTCGATTATGGGAAAAAAATCAGCGTTCTCGACCGTGACAATAGATGGTTTTAGCGTGGGGTGAGGGGAGGGCCCTAATATTTGCCGCCAACAACCCCCCCCCCTCAACCGGGCCCAGGCAGACCACACCTTGCCATCGGTGTACAACACCCTCTCTTCAGTCACATGACCAGGGTTTTGACCCGTGGTCGTGTGCACTGAACGCCAGTTCACCCAGTAGCCACACCACCATGAAGAAGGCAGACGGGGGTCTGTCGAAAGCTCCAAGTAAGGCTATTCCTAGCTGAATGGGCCCGTGTAAATCCGATAGTCATTAAAACAAAGGACTCGTTTTGTCAGAAACAAAAGAAACGCTAGATGAAACCACATCTTTTTTGAAAAACTTTTCAAAAAGAAGAACTCAGGATGTTAATCTAATGACTGTCACAGCTTTACCAAAATTAGAAAAGAAGAAGCTGACAAATTAGAAGGAATTATAAAAAAAAAGAAGCAACACAGGCATTTGAAAGTATGAAGAATGATAAAAGCCCAGGATCGGAGGCATGACAGTAATTTTTTCAAGTTCTTTTGGAACCCTAGGGATTTTGTAGTTCGCTCCATCAGTGAAGTTTTATAAATGGGAAAATGTCTATAACACAGAGGGAAGGATAATAATATTTTACCGAAAGGTGATAAACCAAGGGAATATATGAAGAATTGGTGACCAATTACACTATTAAATGTGACATACAAAATTAGATCAGCATGCATCACAAACTGTATAAAAACTATACTATCGAAAATGATAAATGAAGATCACACAGGCTTTGTACCAGGAAGATATATTGGAGACAGTTTAAGAACTTTATGCGACATAATTCGAGGGCTGACTGCTAAACTTCGTAACTGAACTTTGCACTTTTGAAGAAAACACAAAGAGAAAGTTTAAGCAGCTATATTTATGTTTCTTATGAGCGAATGCTTTGCAACTTCACTATGTTCAACGTAAACATATGGTGTAAAGTGATGTAAATATGTAAAGGATAAAACAATGCCTACATTCATTTTTTATGTAATGTGTATACCAACTGAAATAAGCAATTTCAGCAGCATTTTGACCCATTGTTCTGGTCCATGTTTGTACTGCAAGAAGTTAGTAACAACTGTTACTGAGATGAGACACACCCCGTAAGTGGTACAGGGCGGTTGCACTGTGGCTGCTAGAAGTACTCAACTGGATTGTTGATTTCTAGCAAGCACTATTCCCCCCTATTGCTGGCCAATCCTGGGAGCTATCAGTCTTTATCCCAAAATAATTACCTCTAGCAGTTCTCTTATGGCATGGGTCCCTTCAACATACTGACAAAAATCCTCAACTCGAATTAAGAAGTTTTATTAAGCTTCCTTCTGAATAAATGGAGTGTGTTTCTAGAGATAAAACTATGCATTTGCACTTAAGTCTTTTAGTTAAATATATTCCTTCAACTTGATAGACAGCAAGACATGGAAAACAAAGTAAGTGTGCCTTCCCATGAGGAGAAACATTGATCAATCAAACATTGCAAATAAAACTATGTACAAATACTAAAAAAGACATAAAAACTGTACATACCAACTGTTCTCCTCCGTTCTTTTCGCCGCTGACGAAGAATATTTTGTTGAGACATAGTCATCCAAGATTATAGTTATTCCAACAGTGAAATCCACATACCACTCCGATCTCACAAATGCCATCTCCACAATTCAGAACTGTACAGTTTCAAGCTTTCCTTTCATGAATAATCTAAATCAGTTCTAGCACAACACACTGTGATAATCATTGTTCTCTAAATGAGTTCTAGCACAGCACATTGTTTGTGATAATCATGTTCTCTAAATCAGTTCTAGCACAGCACAATGTTTGTGATAATCATTGTTCTCTGCAGTTAAACAGTAACGACTGATAACACACACAACCCCATCCCATCCCACCCTCCCCAAACAGATTTGCAGCTAATTCCTAGTCTGTCCTCCTCCCCACTGTCACAGTCGTTCACATCCAGCTCCTCCAGACAGTCCACCTGGTTGGCCAAGGTCGGCAGGTTGTTGTAGAAGGGTGGTGCTCCTCTGGAATCACACCTGAGCGACACAGGGAAAGCAGGTCTCGCTTCTTGGCCTCTGAAATGGGCAGCTTGCCCTGGTAACGAGGCTTGATGATCTGCCCAGAGATGGCTGCCTCCTTGCTGAGGGTGTTGAGAGACAGAGCTGGTGGTAATCACAGTCATCAAAGCCGTACTTGAAGTACAAGGTGTCTTGGCCTTTGCTGAAGTGGATCACCTTCATCTTCAGCCAGCTCACTCGCTTGTTGTGGCTGTCCACCTTGGTGTTGCGGATGACCTGTGATGCCAGGTGCTTGAAGTCAAGGATCTGACTGAACCGAATGGGGACGACAGTGTAGGGGTTGTGCCGCCTCGCCATGCGGAAAATAATGTCCCCAGCCACTGGAGTGTAAACAGGCTTGCTTTTTGTGCGAATGCAATTGCTGAGTGCATAGAAATCACATTCCACCTGCGTATGGCCGGTCTCCAGGTACTTGTGGGTGACTGAAGTGATATTGAAACTTGCTCGAGGCGTACAGGATGGCTACTGCTAAGTACTGATTGCGATTGTGTCCTCCACAGCAGTCTGAATAGAGCACAACCTCTTTCACTGTCACTGGAAGTGACTGGAAGTAGAGAAGAAGGCAAGAGGCAATTTCCACTGAGCCCCTCTTTCCATTTGTCTCATCCCAAACATAGCAGGTTGCCTTTCCATCTGCCAGAGAATACACCGTGAAATTGTACACAGAGAGCTTGCGCTTGTAGTACAATTGACTAACAAGCCGCATGGGTTGGTAGAACAGCCTGAAGGTCAAGAGTAACAACATGGATTGACGAATCTTGTTTGGCCAGCTCCTTGTCTTTTGCCTTCTCCTCTCTTGCTCTTAGTTTCATCTGGGTGTGCCTCTGGTATTCCTTTTCCTCATCTCTGTTACGCCTTCTTTGAGTTTTGCCGCATAGTTCACACACACTAGCACTGATCTTTCTTGGTTTGTGGAAGGATAAGTTGAAAT
This sequence comes from Conus ventricosus, assembly GCA_018398815.1. NCBI lineage: Eukaryota > Metazoa > Mollusca > Gastropoda > Neogastropoda > Conidae > Conus > Conus ventricosus. Next base: position 157,203 of record JAFLJL010018298.1, on the reverse strand, counting down.
CCGAATTGAATACATCTCTGTATTTACGACCAAGGCACTGGAGTGTTTCCCTCAGCCTGGCATTTCTCCTTATACAGATGGTACATCTTGGTGACGGTGAGAGCAGGGTCAAGGTACTGTCTCTTGGTGTCCTTTCTTGTGTAGTGACTCTCAACACAGGGGAAGGATCGGATGTGCTCTCGTGCGTCTTCCACCGCAGCTGTCTGTGTCCTGTTGTGAGCTGGGTGTTTTCCCCGTCCATCACCTCCTGTAAAGGTGCCCATGTCGCTGTTGGCCATGGCATGGTTGACATAGCCCTCCCAACATCCAGGGTCGCAGGAAAAAACTTCTTGCACACCCTGACCCTGCTACCATTGATGGTGAAGTGATAGGATCTGGCTACGATGCGTTTCTTGGGTAATGGACACTTGTCCTGCAGAGTATGGTCTGCCTCATTTTCAGTGATATTTGAGCATACAAACTGCTTTTGTCTGTCATAGATGGGGCAAGGCACAGAAAATGTCGAAAATTGCCTGGCGATCATCATTTTCATTTTTTTACAATCAAACCTGCATTGGTGCAGTCAACAGAGTGTATTTCCTTTTGCTGAATGGTTTTTCCTGACTGAGCTACATGTTCTTTACCTTGCAGCTTCAGAGCCTTTCTAACGTTTCTTTTCCACGTTTGTGGGTTGGCAGAACGTTTCCTTGACAGTTTCTTTTTTGGTGGGATGTTGTAGAGGCCCTGCTTTCTTGGGGTGGAATGCTGCTGAGAACCCTGGGAGATCCATGGCTTGCTGAAGTGTCAGGGAAGGTGTCATTCTGTGTCACAACCGCTTGAGTCACGCGGACTGAGCTCTGTGGGCTGCGGAATGAACGAACATGCAGGCATCGTAGTGTTGAGGGTCGCATTGAAACAGGGCAAGACTGATATTTGGCTTTGTCAATTCTCCTGCGTTTATCGGCTCCACATTGAGTTTGGACCCCCCGCTTGTGAAGATCTCCACATGCCTTTTGGTCCATTCTGCCAGACCAGGCAAGAGATCAGCAATGCTTGTGGACCATCTGCCTTCAGTCCGAGGTCCTTGATGGCATCGATGTAAGCAGTGTTGTCCATGTCACGCGCCTCAGCCCCCAGAAATGGCATGAACAGCTGCCTCTCTGTCAGGAGAAGATCACACAGCTTGGCCCGTAATTCACTGGCTGTCACGCCTTCGATGTTGTCACTGCAGCTTCAAAAAACCAATTGCCATCAGCTTTGATCGGAACGTGAACGTATCCATTTGATCCAAGGATGCTGTCAAGTGAGGTTTGGTGGGCCAATGTCTCTTTTTGACGCTTTTTAGCCTCTTCCAAGCTCGCACGTTTTGCTGCATCAAGTGCATTGTCAGCTGATTGTTTCGCTTTATTAATAAGCGGCTCATCATCACTTGAACAATCAGTCCTATATTTACGTCTGAGAGCAGACAATGGCTCGTCCTCCTCATCCTCGTCCTCACTGGGGGGCACTGCCTCGTGCCGGCTGATATTCAGCTCCTTCTGCCATCATTACACCACGGCTGTAAACAACAAAACAGTTGCATCAGCTCATGATGATATTACTTAAATAATAAAGCTCTTCTCTCTCTCTCTCTCTCCTCTCTCTCTCTCTCCTCTCTCTCTCTCTCTCTCTCTCTCACACACACACACACACACACACACACTCACACACACACACACACACACACACACACACACACACACACACACACACACATACACACACACACACCACACACCACACACACACACACACACACACACACACACACACACACACACACACACACACACACACACACATGCATAACTTATGTAATTTCGCTTGTATTACAGACGAACACACACATGCACAGAGATAAGATTATTGAGAGAGAGAGAGAGAGAGAGAGGAGAGAGAGAGAGAGAGAGAGAGAGAGAGAGAGAGAGAGAGAGAGAGAGAGAGAGAGAGAGAGAGAGAGAGGGGGGGAGGGAGAGGGAGAGAGAGAGAAACTGAGACAGAGACAGTGACAGAAAATAAAACATCATTACCTTTTGAGAGAAAATGCGATGAAAAATGGCTGGAAAATCCAACTGGGAAAATGTGTTGCTTCTTCAAATGAAAATGGCAAAATGGGAAGAAAACTGCTGTGTCCAGGAAATCGTCCCTAGTCGTGGTAACCAAATTAAGGAGCCATTCCCACGCTGGAAATGCTGCCTACTGCCCGATGTGTTTAATTGATAGTACCAACCGGACAAGTGCCAGATGCACATATCTCAACACCAAGTTTACACTAGCAGACCCCCGACGCTTACCTGCTACAAGTCGGTATCTTGCACCTGCTATGTTTTGGCCAGTGGCAAGAGATGATTCTAAAAGAAAACTTGTTTGCTATAACTCAGTAAGTTGAGAATCCGAGTTCTAGCAGTACTCTGCCAGCAAATGAGTGCTTTGCTGTCACTGCTATAAGTCATGATAGCAAGATACGTACATTTAGCTCCCACACTTGTGTGGTGCCCTGTAGAACAAAGCGAGCTATAAGTCTGGAACTTCACTTAAGTACTTTTGCTATCAAAAGAACCAGGGATAAAGATAATTGATTTAGTTTTAATAATACTCAATCAATTTTACTAGAAACGAAAATCTGACATCGCCATCAGAAAGAGAGATTCCAAATCTATCAGAAGAGTATAAAATCTCAAAATCGAAAAATATCGAGTTTACTGACTTCTAGCAGTCAGCCCTCGCATTATTTAGAAATAAGGAAATTGTGACATATGCATTATTTAGAAATAAGGAAATTAAGTTTGAAAAAGCTTTCGACTCAGTACATTGGAATTTCATGAAAAAAAGTATCAAACAAATTTGGGTTTGGAGATGACATATGTAAAGGGGTATCTGCGTTTTATAACGATGTCAGGTCTTATGTTATAGTAAATGGGAAAATGTCAAGACATCTTGAAATACAGAGAGGATGTTGTCAGGGTGACCCTATATCTCCGTATCTTTTTATACTGTGTGCCGAAATCCTGACATGCAAAATTCGTAAAGATGAAAATATCAGGGCATAAAATATCAGACACCGAATTTAAGTAAATCAGTTTGCTGATGACATCACTTTCACTTTAGAAGGAGACAGAGCATCTTGCGAAAAACTGTTCGAAAGGTTAAATCGATCTGAAAATATATCTGGCCTAAAACTAAATTTTGGGAAAACTACAAAGTTTGGCTAGGAAACAGGAAACATTCAGCAGAAAAACATTATACCATAAACATATGCAATGGAATCCCCCCAAATTTAAAATTCTAGACTCTGGTTTTCAACGAGATATGAAATTTAACCGAGATTAATATAAAAGATAAATTTGCTGAAGTTAAGACTTTGCTTACAATTTGGGCAAAAAGAACATGTACTCCTTTGGGTAGGGTTGCAGTACTCAAGTCTTTGATCTTTCAAAATTAATCTTCTTATGGATTCTGCTCCCTAACCCACCGGAAAATGATTGAAACAACTGCAAAAAATGTTCTTCGAATTTTTGTGGAATGGCAAAACAGACAAAATAAGGCGACAATATTCAGTGCAAAATGTTGAGCGAGGAGGAATAGGAATACCTGACATACAAGCCTTTGTGCATGCACTGAAGTTTGTCATGGTTGAGAAGCTGCTTCAGGAACTTCAAAATTGAAACACACACTCGAAACAATTGTGCCCAGAAATAAACTATATATACGCTGTTACGGGTCTAAAAAGTTTAGAAAGAGTAAATGCAACTACTTCTGGAAAGATATTTTAGTCTACGAAAAATGCACCAGCCACACAGATTTAGGTAACGAAGAGGAAATTTTATCAGAACCTATTTTTCACAACAGAAATTTAAAATCAACAATAATGATTTTTGTTTCACAGCAAGACTGCCAAGAATGTGTTCTTAGTAAAAGATATTGTTGGTGATAATGGAAGCTTTTTGAATTATGATGAATTTTGCCAGAAATTGAATTTGAGAGTAAATTACTTACACTATCTAAGTTCCATTTAAGCGATAAAAGAATATATTAGAAAAAGAAATATAACTATTCAAAACAAATGATAGTAACCAGGGTCCGAAAGCGATTAAAACGATAAGCAGTGTTAAAAAAAGGGCTCAAAGCCATACTATAATATACTGGTTGGAAAAACACTTGTCGGTAATATCAAACCACTCATTAATTGGCAAAGAAAGTTAAATTCTGTGGTAGACTGGCAAGTCGTTCTAAGATTGATTAGTAAAATAAAAGAAGTAAAATAAAAATGGTTCCAGATACAATTTGCTACAGAATATTGTTACAAATAATATATTAAACAAAATGGGCCTATTCGTGAGCGATAAATGTAGTTTTTGTAATGACGAATTAGATTCGATCTACCACTCTCTCTGGAACGTGACTTCGCACACAACTTTTGGATGGAATTAGAAATATCTAATGAAAAAAAATGCCATGTTAGTGAAAGACTATCCTTTAAAGTTCAATTAATTTTGTTTGGAACAGACGGAAAAACCAGAATCGATGAAATTCTGTATATCATTATCTTATGACAAAATTCTTTATCTACAAATGTAGGATTAATAAATTAGACCAACCGTAACAGCTTTTTATTGAGAACTCAAATACAATTATTGCACCGAAAAATATAAGCATAGTTTAGAAAATACGCCATTCTGAGTTTGAAAAAAAAAAAAAAGGTTATTATATTTAGTTATACTTAATCATTAAGTGTTCCTTGATGATACGTTTTCTTTGCTCGATGTTATAGTGTACTGTTTATGTCATAAAGGACTAGATAAAAAACCCCAGCCTGAAAACATTAGTTTCTGCTACATGAACAACAAGGGCTTTTAGATGGAAACTATTACTCCATTCAAATCACTTTACCTAACAGATATTCTCTTTCACTGTTTTACTACTAAAATATGTGCCACGTAACAAAACATGAATGTTAGCCTTATTAGTATTACAGACAACTGAAATTATGGGATATGGGGTGGAGGTAAGATAAGTTAATGTTGCTTTGGAAAATGAAAGAGAGGGAGTTTTGGACGTATCTACAGACATAGAAAAAATAAACGCGTCTGTGCGTGTGCGTGTGTGTGTGGTTTGGGTGGGGGGGGTGGGGCTAGCTGAGAAGGAAGGAAATCCTTTTTTCCCTATTGATATTTTCTTTTGTTCTTTTGTTACGATTTATATTGTTTTACCATTTCCCACTGAAAATGAACGTTGACATTCTGTGTTTGTTTTCTTTTCACGCGAGTTGAATTGTGCGATATTAAGGAAGAGAAGGGAAGAGGGGGAGGGCGGGGGTAGAAAGAAAAACAACAACAACAACCCCCCCCCCCCCCTAAAATTATGCTGATAAATTATTGAAAGGTTGTGGATGTGTGTGGGAGGGGTGGTGCTCTCTAAGGGGTTTCCCCGCCTGTTTTTCTTCCCTCAATCTTAGTCATTATGATTTGTGTGATATATAATTGATATGTTTATGTTCTGTTTTTAATAAAAATCTTTCTGCGCACTGTCCCGCTTTCTACGCTCCTGTCAGCTCTAACTTATTTGATTAAAAACTACAGTGAACTCCGAAAAAAAAGAAGAAGAAAAAAAGAAAGTTCCTTCTACCAAATTGAGAAACAGATGAACACAGCTGTTGAATTCCTTTATCAACTATTATGCAACACCCATTTTGCGCCAAATTCGAGAAGGTAACGGGTTGCTCGTTCTTCATTTTCATTGTCCTACGTGTTGTTGGTGTTTAGCTGAACAAGACCTAGGAGGTGGAAATGCGTTGTGTGTAAGCCTGTAATCCGTTTGTCCTTCTTGTCTTGCGGAACCAATTACATTTCTTTTTGTTTTTTCAATTACTGCCTTCAGTCACCTCTCTTTGAAACTAGTATGGAACTTTGAATTATTTATTTCTTCTTTTTTCTTTCTTCCAATCATTGCAGACAGTAAGACAGTTCTGTGAGCCATGCATTTCTTTGCTGGATTGTTTGTTTGGTTGGTTTGGTTTTGTCCTACTCATTTCTAGACAGAAAGAGGAACAAGCTCGTCATTAATGTGTTCCAATTATATGTTGATTCGTTGTCGGCCTAGTATGTAAGGGTTTATTTTCTTATTCATTTCATCATGTTTTAAAGACAGTTCGTGCGTCCCTTGTTTGTCTTCCAACATTCAGACAGCAGGATACAGGTCTTGTTTTTCTCCTTTTTCCCTACAGAGGCAGAAAGAACATTTCCAGGGCAGATGAAAGAAAGCAGCCCCGTCTTTCCAATTTTCGTCTTCTGTTTTAAGTTGTCAGAATGGGACAAAACGTTAATCTTCTTTCACATCTAGACGCCTTGAAATTCGCTTTTTCAATTCATGTCGTTTCTGGCTTTAACTGATCATGCAGTTGGTGTCGAAGTGATATGTCTGCAGGCGGACATTGAAATAATTTTTTAAAAAGTATTTTTAAGTAACTCTGCCATTTAACATGGATGGAAAAATTACACGACGAAACAAAACCTCTTAAGTCTTCTGCAGCCAAAATAAACAACATTCAGGACAATGAAAACGAAGAACGAGCAATCGCTATCTTTCTTTTCTGAATGCTGTTATCTTTCCTGAAGACGACATGCTCGAGCACCCTGTACCAAGGCTGCCCCCATCACCACATGCCTATTCTGCGCCTGAATTACACACAACGTTTACCGTTCCTTTGCATGCTCGCTTTGGTAATTAGTGTGTTTGCATAGGCGCATCCATTATGAGTGCTTTGGGTGGAAGCAGGGGCAGTGTAATGGTTTCTGTATCCTTATCAAAGGGTATTACTATGTTTGCATTTGTTGGCAAAAACACGTTAGGACCAGTTGAAATATTGATACCTTACAGCCACATCTGGTTCTCTTTGAAGGTTATAAAAAATGTCAAAAGGTTTTCCAACGTTGACAGAATTCATACTATAACAGTTAAAGTCATAAAATTTATGCTGGGAGAATATCAATGAAAAGCAGGGAGGAGGGGGAGGAGGAGAACCATAGCTAGTTGTAACTGCACTGAATAATTACTGACATGAAGTGTGAAACGTCACAACAAAAAGACTACCACCAGTTTTGATTAAGGAAAACCCATCACCTTAGTCCACACCTTGAACCACACCAGTAGGGCTGCACTTTGCCTACCTTGGCTCTCGTTGTTTCTCTTCAGACTGAAAGCTGGGTCTGGACTGGCAGGAATGAGAGACTAGAATATCCATTCAGTATGACAGGTAGTGGTGTTTAACAGCCTACGCTTGCGATGAGTTGGGCGAGACAATGACGAGAATTAGCAATCTATCTTAGGGGTCTCTCCCTACCGAGAACAATGGCCGTCAGAGGTGGCATCCTCCGATCAGTGATGATTGTAGTTAAGTCATCTGATTACTGCATGAAATGGCGTCCTCTGGGACATGAAACGGTCAGAATTCTCCCTCTCCAACACTCAGATGAGCACCAAGCGCGAGCTGGATTCTTACAGAATGCGCCATGTGCCACTCTGTTCATTTTAATTCTTGCTTCTCTCGCTAAAGCAAATGCTTGCCACTCATTAGCTTCCTGGTCTGTGACGCCTGCCTCTCAGAACATGTGATAGCGGCAAACTTGGACTTGGAAACGTTTGTTCCTACCAGCTGTATTCTCCATTCCAACGATTGGTGATGCCCTGGTGTTTAACCCAGACGTGAAATTAGCTGCATGCGCAATCTGAATAGCTGTTGTAAAGGAAAGTCAGTTACGTAGATGTGGTAGCAATCATAGAAATAACACAATAGCAATAGTTTTTGTGACAGTTCTCTTGATGCATACTGTCACTAATCAAAACTCTTCAAACCACAACAACAACGTCATTGTACAAATTAGCAGAACTGATTACATTTTTAACAGAGAACCTGGCAACAGACAAAGAAATGAAAGGAAGTGGCTATGAACAACGGAGAAAATATACAAATAAGACTGAAAGCAAGATAACTGACAAAACAGCCAAGGCCACTAAAAATACAACTGTCACCATAATAATTGAGAACGAAGCCATCAGCCACAGCAGACGTATTGAAAAGAAAAACGGTCATGCTGATTATAGAACCACCACCACCACCACCACCAACAACAACACCAACAACACACTCATCAACAATGACGCTGATGTGAGCTGCCCAGTGTGGAATACTTAAGACGACAACCCAGTGCCGAAGTAATGCACCTAAACAATGTGACAGACTGGAAAACCTAGCACTGCCTTTCCCATCACGCCAAGGAGTGGTATATGGCAGGTGTCAAATTCCCAGACGTTCTGTACCTACAGGTTGAAGGCGCCAGAACACTCGGTTATTGCAGCTAATGTAAGTTTACAATACAGTCCAACCTGTCAAACGCATTACTGGAGTGTATATATGTATGACAGATACCCCAAGTCTTTGGCGCCATACAAATCTCCTGTTAACCATTTTACGTGCAGTACCGCATGGCGGAACTCAAAACATATACTGTCCTGAACACAAATCGAGCGTACCTTCTGTTTCGTAATGACCCCCAGGTGTACATAACATTTGGGGAGCATAAGGGATAACGGTTTGAAAATGTATAACGTATCAACAGAGTCTGGGTACGTGTCTTTAAAGTTAGGGCCACCTGCTGATTACTGGACTAGCATACGTGTGCCCGCTGGCCGAGTCGTGGCCACTAAATTCAGGACATTTTATTCTTCTTACAGATGTCAGGCTCATTGCAGAATATTCCATCACAGACATGGCAAACCCTTTAGCATGTCAATATCTATTTGTAGGAACACGTATGATACATCAGCTAAAGTGTTTAACACCTCTCTTTTAAAACTTAATCTTTTATTTCCGAAAACAGTACACGGTTCGTAGCCTATGTATTCTATGTATTTTCCGACACTCATAAACCAAGCTTCAATTCCTTCGATTGCAAGCAGCTCCGAATATATTGTAAAAAGGATTGCGTGCAGGATGGATTCTGTCCGGATGGACTGAAGAAAAGATACATTGCCCTCTCAATTCAGCAGGATGTATGACATGATTCAACCAAATAAAAATGTCTGGAAATAGTTTCAGGTACCAAAGTTTTGCTGTATGGACAAATAGTCGACAAATGCAAGGCCCGAGGGGAAATCTTGTAACGTTCAAAACCAAATCAGATCACATCAATGTTATAAAGGTACTGCAGGACAAACTAAGCATGATGAATTACGGAGCAAAATTCACATCTATCGGTTTAATTGGTGGATGGTACATGGTTCCTTTCATGTACCGAATGTTCCTTCAATGGTCTGATAAGACAATTATTTACAACTTGTTTGAGCATGCAGAGTCATACTCAGGAACATATCATAAGATTGGGTTGATAGTTAATGGAATCGTTAGGATTAGACACGGTTTTAAAACTCGTGGCGTACAGACATATCTTTGTTGAATATGAGTCAAAAATAGAGAAACGGTATGGTGTTTACAAATGTGACGTTCCCTGCTTGATTGATGTGGATTGAAAGAAAACACAACGACCTGAATGTTTGTCCAGCTGGTCATCTGACTCACACGTTTTTGACATGTGATGTCAAAGCCACTGTGGACACACCAAACCTGTACTGGTCTGCATGATTTACCAGTGTTTTCAACATCATTATTTCAAGTGCCCATTTGGAAACTACGGTGTGAGTTCAGTTAACATGTTTGCATGTGAAGATGATTATACGACTATTCCATACACGCTGGTATGTGATTTCAGACAAGACTGTCCAGATGAAAGTGACGAAACTTTCTGTAGCCATCCTCCATGTGAAGAATGGAGATGCGCCAGTGGCCAGTGTGAGAACCTAGATACACGCTGCAATGGATATTCCGACTGTCCAGATGATTCCGACGAAGCAATAGCTTTGTGTGGTCACGTTGTGAGGGGGCTCTTGCAAAAGTTACATCAACTGCACCTCATTGACCTTGATGGTCAAGGATACTTTACTCATGTGAAAATGAAAGCCAACGAGACATGTCCAGAAACTCATTATCCCTGCACTAGTGACCAGCTGTGTCGCCTGTCTACACACGTTGTAACGGATATTACGATTGCATCAACAGAGAAGATGAAACAGACTGTGACAGTGCAACATGTCCAGGGTTTATTTGTGTCGAGCTTCTAAAGTGTGTCTTCACGTGGATCACGTGTGTGACGGCTGGGGGCAGTGTCCCCAACGTGACGATGAACGCTGTGTAACATGACCTGTCCTCTGGGCTGTCTGTGTCAGGGCCTCTCCTTTGTCTGTCCTCGGCCTTTCTCTGCTCACCTCTACCCCCAGCTTCGTTACCTGGATGCTATGGGATCAGGATGATACTTTCCGATTTGACTTTCAACGCTTATCTCATTCGACTGACGCTGTCCTACTGCTCCCTTGGTTCCCTGCTTGTCAGATCATTTCCCAACATGAGATTCATTGATCTGAGCAATAATAACATCACGACCCTATATGTCAATACCTTTCTCCGTACACCAAATCTCGTGTTCTTCTGTTGGCAGACAACCCTCTGGCCTCTCTTGTGAAGGGAGCAGCTAAACAGACACAAGACAATTTAAAACAAATAGATTTATCTAAAAGCTGCCTAACGATGTTTGACAGTGCCAGTCTCACGAATTTCCCTAAACTTGAATCTTTGAATCTTTCGTTTTCAGATTTACAAGTCATAGACCCGGAGCTTTCAGAGAACACCTCAACTAAAGGAATTAGATCTGAGAGAAGTACAAGTAAAGAGTTTCTCTTATACTATTTTCCACGGGCTTAATCATTATCCATCATCTATTCATCCAATTTCAGAGTCTGTGTCAGAAGGTAATGTCCTTCAATGTTAGACAGACCTTTTGTGAAGCTCCACTACCTCTAATATCTTCATGTGAAAATATTCTTTCATCAAAACGGTATCAATTCCTGTTCGGGATATTCAGCATTTATCAGTAATTGGAGTTTTGTTCTGTGTCATCAGTCAGTTCTTCATGGAGAATCTCTCCGGAACAGTGTTTTTATGTCTCTATATAATTTGAAGTTGAGCTGCTTATGCATGGGAATTTATTCCAGTATTATTACAATAGCTGACAATCGATTCAGTGGGCAGTATCTCCTTTATGAAACCGTGTGGGTTAGTAGCCTGGCTTGTAAGGTGGCCAGATTTATCTCCATTCTCTCAGGTGAGATATCACTTCTCCTTGTGTGGGTCATGACACTTGATGACGTCACAATCCTCTGTTTGCCATTTAGTGTTTTGAGATTTACAGCAAAATCAATGTGTGCAGGTCTGGCATTCATATGGTTGTTGGGATCATTTTTGGCGGTGATACCTTTATTTCAAAGGCAGTCTCCGACTGCTGATCGTGGTGTTAGTGCTGTGTGCCAACTAGTGTTTGGTCGACAAACGATACGTTAGTATGGACCCCATTTGTACTTATCTCTTTGCGACGTTTAATTGCATTTTCTGCGTGATGATAAGTATTGGTCAACTGCTCATCAGCAGAGCAAAACCAAAATACAGAATCACGGTTGGGCAGAGAAAAAGTGTGTGTTGACCTCCCAGCCCTTGATAACAAAACTTAGTGCCACCACTTCAGTTTGCTGGCTGTCAGTCACTGTCATCAGTTTGATGATCAAGGCTGAAATTTGCCCATCCAAAGTGCTGTGGATGACCACGGTTGTCCTGGCAACACCTCTTACTTCTTCACTTTACCCAGTGTTCTACTGGTGGAACTATATGAACGAAAAAAGACGGCACCAAAGAACAGCGCATTCTACAGCTCTTAAAAGCTCGGGGTTCGTGTTATATAAACACTAAATGGAGCGAAATTGAAAATGAAATGAGGCAGGGAACAGTAAACAATAAACAATAAACAAACAGGTAACTCTTGCTCCCATAAGAAAGCCTAACACAGAGTAACTTTTATTCAAGACTGGCGCGGCCTTTTAAACTTGAATTAAGTCAGACAAATACATAGACGAACAATCTAATAGTGAAGGAAAACAAGCACAGCCAACAACCCCTCTGTCATCACAGTAATGACTTGGCTAAGATTTGGACTGGGGGTGGGGTGGGGGGTGGGGGGATGAAGATGGAGGTTTACTGACTGACAAACACGACAATGCCAAACTGTCCATTACAATACTCTCTCTCTCTCTCTCTCTCCTCTCTCTCTCTCTCTCTCCTCTCTCTCTCTCTCTCTCTCTCTCTCTCCTCTCTCTCTCTCTCTCTCTCTCTCTCTCTCTCTCTCTCTCTACTCTATCTCTCTCTCTGTCACGGTCAAAATTCAACACAACCAAAGTGTGGTCCGTCGCCGGCCACTTCAACTGGACATAAGTCCAAACTCAGACATCCCGACGCCTTCAAGCATCGCCTCAGCCAATTTGGGCACAAGGGGAGGCTAATTCTCATCCTTCACGGAGACGGTCCGACCCACCCAGACAGACTAAGCCGTTTGACCGACGCCTCGATGTCTGCCCGGACCGATCTCAGTGCCTGGGCCAGACTCATCTAGCCAATTTAGAGTGACCAGTGCCCACGACTTAAGCCACACGGCGCCAGTTAAGTAGGAAAGGGGAGAAGGTAGTGCGTGGTGGGGGTGAAATCTAGCTAATCAATTAAATGACCAATTGACCACCACAGAGAGTAAGTGTGTAGGCGTGACTGTCATGATTTGAATATCCAATGGAATTAGAGGGAGATAACTTCGGGTATCAGGGGTAAAAATACTGACCAATGGTACTCGCCCTTTTTGGACAGATTGGAACAGAATAAGAAGGATGTGAGAGTGAGAGAGCGGGAGAAGGAGGGGGAAACGAACAGAGAGAGAGAGAGAGAGAGGTTCGGGGTGGAAGCTCTGGAGGAGGAGAGAAAAGCAGAGAGATGAGGGGAGGAGAGAAGAGAACCAAGTTGAGAGATTAGCATGAGATAGTCTCAGAGGAAGGACTTAGGAGAGATGTGGAGAGAGTTGCTAACTAATGAAGAGGAAAAAGAAAGAAGAAAAAAAAAGAAAAGAAAAGCAACCATGTCCATTTGATAAGAGCAGACTAGAAGAGAGAGAGAGAGAGTGCAATGCGTTAATGCAGGAAGAAAGAAAGGAGAACAGAATCGATGTTGATAGTCACTGTTCTATCTTCACTGGGGTTCGACCTCATACTTGGCCAGCGCCACTTTCATCGACAGACCAACGCCAGTGCCAACAGTCTCACCTGACCAGGCGCCAGCAGACCAAGACCAGTGCCAGCAGTTGTGTCGTGCTTGTGAAAGTGACAGTGAAAAGGAAAAAAAAAAGGAAAAGAAAAAGACAGTGATTCGTGAATAGTTAAGATCACCTGCCAGGTAAAGTAGAAATCTATTTATACCCGGGTTAGTTAATGATGTTTTAGATAAATGATTTTGTGAAGTTCAGGAAAGAGAGAATGTTTTATTTCATTTGATTCCATATGCATTGATGTTTCGTTCTAATGAACATGTGTAGTAAAGTTATAGACTTTTACTAGGGTTTGATGTGACGAATGCATGATATATGAATGAGATCGTAGCAAGCTGTGGAGTGTGTTTGGGCTGTGCGCTAGTCCTTCCTCCATCGACATCACCCGAGGTTGACAATTTATTGGCGAGCTTGCCAGGATATTCTGGCCCATTTATTATAATTGTTCAACTTCTCAGAGAGGAAGCTGGGTGGGATTCAAGTATTGTAATCCTAAGACAAGGGGTTGTCTTACTGTTACGTTCCCAAGATAGTTAAATACTAGGCTTGGCATTGCTTCCAAGATAGTTAATACTAGGCTTGGCATTTCAGCCCCAGAGTACTTATTTCGCACAGATTGCCTATAATTCGCTCTCATAGTTGGGTCAGGCGCTGGGCGTCTTATAAAAACTAATTACGTTGTCCCAAGCTAATATTATCATTCATAGGATTGTGCTATCACGTCACTCGTGTCGGTAACCACCAGTTGGCTGTCGTTGTTATAAAATCTTGTTCAAAAAAAAAAAAAGATATAATGGCGGAAGAAAAGAAACACCCCTATTGAACAACTTGTGAGTGTTGCTCGTGATTAGGTTACTCAGGAGAAGATTTGCGAGCATTCGTTGAAAACCAGCAAAAGATGGAAAGGGATGAACGCGCAGAAAGACGCCGTGTCGCAGTAGAAGCGCAGGAAACAGAAGAATAAGGGAAGCGCAGGAAACAGAAAGAATGAAGCAGGAAACGGAAAGATTAAAGTTCAATTAGAGTTGGAGAAAGTGAGAATACAAAGGGAGACCACCGAGGATGGTAGCTCACTTTCCAGTGACTCTGTGCGCAGCTATGCTCCCCGACCCAAGTTGCCAAAATTTCTCTGAAGGAACCGATTCGATTGATGCATACATCAGTCGTTTCGAAACGTTTGCGACCAGTCAGGGTTGGCCTCCAGAAGAGTGGGCAGTCATTTGTCGGCGTTACTGACGGGTAAGGCATTACAGATTTTCACGGCATTACCGCAGAACAACAATCTGATTTTGGTGCCGTGAAAGAGTCGTTGATGAAGGGATTTGACCTCACAGAGGAAGGGTTCAGGAAGAAATTTCGTTCAGCTAAATTACAAGCAGGTGAGACGTACACTCAGTTTGGTGCACGTCTAGATCACATTTTGAGAAGTGGTAGAGTTGAGTGGTACGAAAAAGGAGTTCGCTGAATTGAAAGAGCTAGTTATGAAAGAACAGATTTTGTCAGGTTGCGGCCCTGAGTTAACCATACATTTGAAAGAGAGACAGCCAGAGACAGCAGGGAGTTGTTGAAGTTCGCAGAGGTGTATAGAGAGGCACGTTTGGGCACTAAGGTGCAGGGGAAACAGGTGCTAGGCACAGGTGAGAAGAGTGCAAGGAGACTAGGGGAGTTTTCTGCAAAGTCTGCAAACCCAGTGGGGGGCAGAAGGAAGGGCAAAGGGACATTAGTGTTTCATTTGTCACAAGAAGGGACATGTGGCGAGGGATTGTCGCATGAGGTTCCAGAAGGCAGCAGCCTTGCAAGAGGTGGATAAGGGTCGTCAAGGGAAACGACCTGCAGTGGAACCAAAGGGGATTCAGTCTGAAGAGGGTGGAGTGCAGCCTATGGCTAGCACTGGACAGCAGTCAGTGTCAGGGATGGAGGGCACTAGGCTGAGTGGTTCGTTACCAGTGGAAGAAGGGTGGATTGGCCAGCAGAGGGGGAAAGTGTTACGAGACACTGGTTGTTCATGCGGGGTAGTAACGAACACGCTGGTCGAGAAAGGGATTTGACAGGGCAAATCCAGACCTGTACTCTAATCGATGGCACTGTGAGGGAGTTTCCAGTTGCTAAGATAGAAGTACGTACCCCTTACTTCTCAGGCGAGTTGTCTGCGTTGGTGATGGAGAAACCCCTTCATGATTTGATCATTGGAAATATTCCAGGGGCAAGGGATCCAGGGGATCCTGAGTTGTTGACTGCTACAGGGGCAGCAGTTCAAACACGGAGCAAGAAGGAGGAAAAGGTTGATAAACCGTTAGTCGTTCCAGCAAGGAAGTCAGGCATAGATGTGTCGCCTGATGAGTTTAGGGCAGCGCAGGAACAAGACCCTTCGCTCGTGAAGTCTTGGGAGTTGGCAAGAGGTGGAGAGAAACAGAGGTTAGAGGAGGTGAGACAGAATTTCTTGTGAAAGGCGGGCTGTTGTACCGAGTGTTCACCAAGGGGAAGACAGGTAAGGTGACCACTCAGTTAGAGGTACCAGCAGGTTATCGTGACACTGTCATGTCAGTGGGTCACGAGTCGCTCATGGCGGGTCATCTCGGCACCAGCAAAACAGCTGACCGAATCTTTGATGACTTTCATTGGCCGGGAGCAATGGCAGACATCAAGCGTTTCTGCATGTCATGTGACGTGTGTCAAAGGTCAGCCACAAGAGGGGTGAAGAGGAAGGCGCCTCTTAAACATCCCCCTTTAATTGACACACCGTTCAGGAGGGTGGCTATTGATCTGATTGGCCCAATCTCGCCCTGTTCCAAAGGTGGCACAGGTATGAGACATGTAAGGTTGCAAAGGAAAGTTTGCAGGAGGCTAGGGTCGGTCAGAAGAAGCAATATGACAGGAAGGTGAGAAGCAATCCCGCAAGGTGGGAGATCAAGTCCTGTACTGCTTCCCACAGGTCACAACAAGCTGCTGATGCATTGGAAAGGACATTCACCATCACTGAAAAGTTCGGTCGGGATTACCGAATTGATGTGAATGGGAAACCAAAACTTTTCCA
This sequence comes from Conus ventricosus, assembly GCA_018398815.1. NCBI lineage: Eukaryota > Metazoa > Mollusca > Gastropoda > Neogastropoda > Conidae > Conus > Conus ventricosus. Next base: position 140,910 of record JAFLJL010018298.1, on the reverse strand, counting down.
TGCAAATTTCCTCCGCAAATATATTCAGCGTGAGACTCAGCCCATAGGCGCAGCAGCAATCATTGATGAGGTGAAAGAGACCCAGCAGAAGAAGGGGAATTTTGTTGCCTAAGTTTCCAGAAGAGTCATACAGGGATGTGTCACTGTATGAAGGGCTAGACAGTAGGAGTTCCTAGGTTTGTTGTCGGAGGCGACACAAAGCAGCCGGAAAGAGGAAAGGTGGAGAAGATGATGAATTCAGAGAGACCAAAGACCAAAACAGAAGTCAGGAGTCTGCTAGGGTTTATTGGTTTCTATAGGGAGTTTGTTCCAAATTTCGCAGCAATCACGAGTCCTCTCAGTGATTTGGTCAAGGCAGGGAAACCGGCAGTGGTCGAGTGGTCAGACGCTGCAGAGCAAGCACTGCAGACGGTGTTGGAAAGACTAGGTTCCCGTCCCATCCTGAAGCTACCAGATATGTCCAAACCATTTTTGTTGCGGACAGATGCATCAGGCGGTGGGATAGGTGCGGTATTGTTGCAGGAGCATGAAGGGGTCGAGTTTCCTGTGAGGTATGCTAGCAGGAATTGACAAAGTGTGAAGAAGGGTACGCAACGGTGGAGAAGGAGTGTTTAGGCCGTTGTGTGGGCCGTGCAGAAGTTCCACAAATACTTGTATGGGAAAGAGTTCGTGATAGAGACTGATCATCAACCACTCAAATTCCTGCAGGAGGCGCAGTTGAAAAACAGCAGAGTGCTGGTTGGGCAATGGCATTGCAGCCCTACAGGTACCGAGTGCAGTACATTCCAGGTCGACAGAATGTCGGAGCTGACTATTTAAGTCGCGTAGTCTAGCAAGCTGCAACTCAGAGGAAGTCAGTCATATCCGGGGTGCTTTGTTGATAATATGTGTTGATGACAGTTATGTTGATTGGATATGGGTTCATTCCCAGTTGGCTATGGTTCATATTTTTTTTTGTGTGAGACTTGTTCATATTTTCTTTGTGAGACTTGTTCATGTGGATGTAGTTATGCTTGGAGCATACAGTCGCTTTTTGTAGTGATGCATTATTTGCAATAAGTGAGATGGAGATTCCTCAGTGAAGTGTCATGGATCGTGATCATATTATATTGTGCTTTTCATAAGAATTGTGAAGAGAAGATATGGCAAATCCGCAGGTAGGGAATCGCATAAGTGCGCACAGAGGTCGTTATAAAATGAGTTGAAATAACGCAAGAGCGCACGTCAATGATAACTCATTGGAGTGGTATCCACTAATGATATATTTTATAATTATAAACCGTTGGTTGTAAAGTATTTTTCAAACTTTGCACGTGTAGCTGTGGTTCAGCAAATTCGGTTGTTGTCTTTTTTGTACCGTTGTTTTGAGACAATGCGGTGCATAGTCTTTTGCAAGGGGGAAATTGTCACGGTCAAAATTCAACACAACCAAAGTGTGGTCCGTCGCCGGCCACTTCAACTGGACATAAGTCCAAACTCAGACATCCCGACGCCTTCAAGCATCGCCTCAGCCAATTTGGGCACAAGGGGGAGGCTAATTCTCATCCTTCACGGAGACGTCCGACCCACCCAGACAGACTAAGCCGTTTGACCGACGCCTCGATTCTGCCCGGACCGATCTCAGTGCCTGGGCCAGACTCATCTAGCCAATTTAGAGTGACCAGTGCCCACGACTTAAGCCACACGGCGCCAGTTAAGTAGGAAAGGGGAGAAGGTAGTGCGTGGTGGGGGGTGAAATCTAGCTAATCAATTAAATGACCAATTGACCACCACAGAGAGTAAGGTGTGTAGGCGTGACTGTCATGATTTGAATATCCAATGGAATTAGAGGGAGATAACTCGGGTATCAGGGTAAAAATACTGACCAATGGTACTCGCCCTTTTTGGACAGATCGGAACAGAATAAGAAGGATGTGAGAGTGAGAGAGCGGGAGAAGGAGGGGGGAGAACGAACAGAGAGAGAGAGAGAGAGAGGTTCGGAGTGGAAGCTCTGGAGGAGGAGAGAAAAGCAGAGAGATGAGGGGAGAGAGAAGAGAACCAAGTTGAGAGATTAGCATGAGATAGTCTGCAGAGGAAGGACTTAGGAGAGATGTGGAGAGAGTTGCTAACTAATGAAGAGGAAAAGAAAGAAGAAAAAAAAAAAAAAAAAGCAACCATGTCCATTTGATAAGAGCAGACTAGAAGAGAGAGAAGAGAGTGCAATGCGTTAATGCAGGAAGAAAGAAAGGAGAACAGATCGATGTTGATAGTCACTGTTCTATCTTCACTGGGGTTCGACCTCATACTGGCCAGCGCCACTTTCATCGACAGACCAACGCCAGTGCCAACAGTCTCACCTGACCAGGCGCCAGCAGACCAAGACCAGTGCCAGCAGTTGTGTCGTGCTTGTGAAAGTGACAGTGAAAAGGAAAAAAAAAAAAAAGGGAAAAAAAAAAGACAGTGATTCGTGAATAGTTAAGATCACCTGGCCAGGTAAAGTAGAAATCTATTTAACTCGGGTTAGTTAATGAATGTTTTAGATAAATGATTTTGGAAGTTCAGGAAAGAGAGAAAAGTTTTAAATTTTATTTGATTCCATATGCATTGATGTTTCCCTTCTATGAACAGTGTAGTAAAGTTATAGACTTTACTAGGGTTTGATGTACGAATGCATGATATGAATGAGATTTTGGAATAGAGCAGTTGATA
>JAFLJL010018298.1:124683-134683 GCA_018398815.1 Conus ventricosus | reverse complement strand
TGCCTAAAAACAACATCGTCATTTCCAACACATCTGCATTTGATTTATACCTTTCCCTCTCCAGTCCTGATGAAATGTTTAACAACAACATCGATTTGTGCCAACACATTGCATTTGATTTATACCTCCCTTCTCCAGTCATGATGAAATGTTAACAACAACATCGAAACAAAGCCAACACATCGCATTTTATTTATACCTCCCTACTCCATCTGGATGAAATGCCTAACAACACCATCGATCAAGTCCAACACATCGCATCATGACATCTCCCTACTCCATCCCCATGAAAGTCTGCTGCTACAGTGAATGGGCCCGTTGACAGGAGATCAAAAGGAATCAGTTGATTTGCTTGACGTCATCAGTCATGTTGTGTGCCCGGGGGTCAATGTATCTGCGCGATTTTGGTTCCGCCAGCATGCACGAAAATCACAGACACAAACATTTACACACAAACAAACACACACATAACACATAAACGAACACACATTTACATAAGAAAAAGCATTGTCCGGTACGTGAACGCAACACTCAAAAAACCAAAAAAACAAAACCCAGCCAGCTGATACAGAACGGAATGACCGCCCAAACACACAAACACACACACAACACACAAAACACACACACACACACACACACACACAGAGCAATAATTAGTGTGATTAAAGGGAAATTGTGTTCTCTGAACACGCATTTTTCTTTTTTAAAAACAAAAATTTGAGACACATGGAGAAAAGAAATCATCAGTGATAGAATCGACGGGAATTCCATTCATTAACACCGCCTCCATTGAGCGAGGAAGAAATATTTCGCTGACATGACGAAGTGGGCTTTAATGGAGACCAAAAAAACAATCACGTCTCCTCGTCCCTGCCATTTTTCAAACCTCATTCTTCATTTATTTGACAAAAGCTTGGTGTTTCTTTGTGATTTTTTTCCGCGTGCTAAAAGCAAATCACATCATTCAATCATAGCAAGTGCTTATACACACTACTGCTTTGAAACTCAGGGAAGCATAACCTCTAAACAAGCAAGCAAATGCGCACTCACACACAGGCACTTACACACACTTAAACACACACGCGCGCTCGCACACACACACCACACACAAAACACACACAACACACACACACACACACACACACACACACACACACACACACACACACACACACACACACACACACACACACACTAACACACACACTAACACACACACACACAACACACACACACACAACACACACACACACACAAACACACACACACACACACAAACCACACACTAACACACCCACACCCCACACAGACAGACAGACACCACACAGCCACACACAGATACACACAGCCACACAGCCACACACACACACACACACACACACAACACACACACACATTACAGCCATATTAAAATATTATATATATATATATATGTATATGATATGTAGTGTGTGTGTATGGTGTATTTTATATATAATAAAATATATAAAAATAATATATATATATATTATATATATATATATATATATATATATATATAATATATATTATTATATAATATATATGTGTGTGTGTGTGTGTGTATGTGTATGTATTGTGTGTATATATAAATGCGTATACATGCTATACATGCGTATACATGCTTATGTGTGCATGTATTGTATATATGATGTGAGAAAAGGAAAAGACAGTAGGAGTTGGTGCTTGTGAGTGTTGAAATCTCGCGGGACTGTGGTGGAAGTCACAAAACAAAAAGAAGATAATTTAAATTTTTGTTGTAGAACAGTTGCTTTAGCCACTGCTGCAGCGAATGGGTCATATGAGTATTTGTTGTATGTGTTTGAAATTCACAAACATTATATTTTCTTGCTTTCTCAGAACGAAAAACGTTTCCGTTTCAAACGTTTATAGACAGAAATATTTCCTATTCACACTTTGATTGTGATTTTCGCTTATTTTCGCTTTCGATTGTGATAATAAAAATTTAAATATCAGTCTTTTCTTTGTATATTGTTTAATTTTGTTAGACTGACTATAAGACTTGCTCGAGGCCTCGGTATCTTGCTCAGGCTCCCAGCGAAAGTGTGTATGTGTGATATATATATTTTGTGTATATATGTATTATATATATATATATATATATAATTCTTAAAAATTCCATTTCACTTTTGTTCTAATATTTAAAATTTAAGAAAACTGTTCTTTACTAAGTCCAAACTAACTGCAACATGTCTTTAACTTTTGGGCACATGGCCCTTTTAAACGGGGCTCCGAATGGCTATTTGAATATCAACAACTCAAGAAATAAAAAAGACGATGTCGCAACATTCTCCAAACAGTGGTAACCCGCTTTCATTTATTTTGTTGGCGGGAAACCCGTTTGTCCTCGAAATAACAAATGCTGATATGAGCATACCGGGATATGAAATAATTTGACTTTATCCGTGTAAACCTTTTTTTAACATGGAGAAAATCCCCTGTACCCCATCCTGAATATAGATGCACTTTGGGTTTCAATACAGAAATCAGTCAATTTTTTGGGAGTCCTTTTAACCCAAAAATAAGCTGGAAAATGCACATAGAAAAATTGTTATCTAAAGCTAGAACTAGACTAAATTTTCTTAAAATTGTTAATTGCCAACCTTGGGTCCCAAAAAACTAAAACCCTTTTGCATCTGTCTTTTGGGTCTTGTCCGCTCCAAGTTAAAGTATGGACAAGAAGTTTACTTTTCCAGCGCCAAAGTATCTTTTAAAAAATAACAAAATAATTGACAGTAAAAGCTATTTAAATTAGGTTTAGGAGTTCCCGTACAAACAAATACATATAAGAGCTACAAAGCAGCGAAAAATCTTACCTTTATCGGGGCAAAGTGTCTAAAGTAGCCAAATATGTGATTCGAAGCTTGTCAGTAAAAAATTCAGTTACTGATGATATTTTTAAAATTTGAATAAAGATTTTCCAATAAGCCAAGGAAATTTCATATATTCAGCCAATAATGAATTATCGCTGAACTTATGTCTAAGTGTAATGTAGATTTAACATCAATTCCAGAGTTCCCCATGGTTCCAATGAGCCTCCTTGGGAACACTTTAGTGGAAAAATTTTTATTATGATATTTCGGTCTCAAAGAAAAAAGAAAATATAACTTCTAGTGAAAGATGTGAAAGAACACCTAGAAAATTCATTCCTAATCACCTAAAATCAAAACTGAGGTTCAGTTAGGACACAACTGACAGCGGTTTTGGGTTTTGTTATTCCAAGTCGAATATAGGAAAACATTTTCATCTCGAAAGGGGTTTTCAATATTCACTGCCAGAACTGTAGGGTATACTGATTGGGTTTATTTGGTATAGTACTCCAAATCCTTTTAGTGCTGTTTTTTTGTTCCAGTCTGTTTGCAAGCCCGCAAACTTGGGATTGTAAGGCCAAAAAGATTTGTTATATAAAAAGGTTAAATACACTGTATTATGTCTGGGGGTATAATCGTAGACTTTTGTTGGATTTCCTCACATTGTGGTCTCAGAGGGAATGAAATAGCAGATAATCAGTAAACTTGGTGACAAAACTGCTCAGAATGTGTGCTAAATTGCCATTACACTTCCAAGTGTGAAATACTATTTAACCTGGAACACTACGTTTTACAAACCTTTTTCTGTAAAAATGCTAAACACGCCTACTGCTCACGCCATCTTGCTAAGATTACACAAAATTTAAAGGGTGAACACATGGAAGACCAAATTTTCTCCTGAAGTTGTGTGTGTCTGTGGAAAATTCATCTCTGTGCATCACCTTCTATTAGATTGTCCAGTTTTAACTAAAATGTATAAGGCGAAAGGTATCAATCTTGACAAATATGAAAATGAAGTCAAGTTCTGTCTGACTCATGCATAATTGGGGTTTGCCGCCACTTAGGGCCGGGTTTTGCTGTAGCTAGATTATTATGAAGGGCCCTAACTAATATGCTGTTTTCTTTTCATAATGTATGCAGATGTATGGGTGAAATGACTTAAGGTTTTTTTTTTTTTTTCCCGTTAATATCATCTGCCGGGTGAAAAGACGTAAAATTAAACCACCACCACTCCGTGTAAAACCTAAAGTACAGGCCTACTTGTGTACCTAGCATCTTCATAACTGTAAAAAACTAAACACCTTGAAAACTATGGGATTGAATCTGTATGGATTGAAATCAGTATGAAAAACAATAAACCACTTATTATAGGGTTTTTTTTACGAAATCCATCTGAAACCTGGGGCTGGCAAGATAAATTTCATGTTCTCATGGATGAAGTAACAATGCTAAGCTTTGAAACTATTATTTTTGAAAATTTAATATAGATTTAAAAAAACCCAAAAAACCCAAGTGGCATCAAAACTACCCCTTACACGGTCTTGAAAAAATTTATTGAATCCCAAACCCTATAACTGAGCAGTCAAAAACCTTAAAGATCACATTTAACAAACACAAAACGCCCAACATTGAAGTTGCTCCCCCACCATGGGTTTGTACGATATAACCCGTTTGTCTGACGGGTTAAAAAACCCGATAAAAATTCCAAAAGTAGGGCACAAGATTAAAATTTTAAAGGGACTTTAAAATTTTTTGGGAAAGAAGTTTCCTTTCGACCTTGCCACGCAAAATTTGGGGAAAAATATATCCCAAAAAAAGAGACCCCGATGAAGAAACTAAATTTTTGGGATTAACACATTTTTTCTGTGTTAAAAAAACAGCCCTTCATCAAAAAAAGAGTCAACAAGAAGCAAAAACAGTGGTCAAAAAAATAGATTCGAAATTAACATAAGAAATCATTAAGCATTTCCGGAACAAATAAAGAATTCCGTAAACAAAGAAATAAGGTAAACTCAATAAAAACTAAATCTAAGCGAATTACTTTAAAAAGATGTTAATTTCTAAAAAGGTTTCACGAAAATTTGGAAGGCCATAACATTTGAAAAAAAAAAGTCTCAAAAAATCAGGAAATTATCACAGATTAAATGCAGATAAATTTACACAACCATTTTGCTATAAAAAAAAAAAATTATATCACATATAGGTCCAATAAAATGCCCTTTGACTTTTTAAAAACAACCTTGATTAAAAGATATTAGCTTTTCCTGTACCCCCCCAAACCAAGACGTTATGGACTTTAGAAAAGTATTTCATCTTTAAAAAAATGGGGTACACGCGATTTAGGGGGTTTGATGAAAAAACAAAGATTTCGGTCCAAAATTTACGATACAAACGTATTTGTTAAATTTTATGCTAAGAAAAAAACCCTTTCCCCTTAAAAAAATTTAAGGAAGCTAAATAATTCCACTTTAAAAATCTGGTGAAAACAATTCCATCAAACAAGACCAAATTTTTCTTTTTTATTGCTTTTCAAACCTATTGAAAAAAACTTGCAAAATTTACTATATTCTTCCCTTCAAAAAAACAATTTACTCCCACGACGATCAATCTGGTTTCCCTAAAAAAAATTCCCCCATACAACCCTTGACAGTATTGATAGCCCTTTTTGCAGTATAAATAAAATAAATTTACTGGGATTTTTTATAATTTAAAAAAACTTTTTATTTAAAAAATCATTCCCCCCCCCCGTTGGTAACTGGGAACTCTACAAATTTAAATCCAGAATTAAAATTCATGTCCTCATTCCCATGTAATAAAACAAACATAAACAGCAACAAAAAAACGTCAAATTTAAAGTCTTCAAATAGGAGCACCACAAAGGGTCTTTCGGGGCCCTCTACTGTTTACTGTTACGTCAAGATTTCCCCCTTTTTTTTGAAAATAAAAAAAATGTTTGTTATGAAAAAATCCTTCATTCCGTGATTCAGATCCATATAATTTGCTAGTAACCCCCAAAAAGATTTAAAAAATTATCGAAAGACTCATTGAACCTAGTCCTTAAAAGCAATCAACCAAGGGATGTTTGTATTGCCCGACAAAAAAACAAAAATGAAGCAAAATTTCCCCCCATTGTTTTTACTGACAAAAAAAAAAAAAGTCGCCCAAAAAATACTAGGAGAAATAGATAAAGATTTTTAATGGACCGACCACATAACGTCAATGGGGAAACGTCCTCAAAAAAATTTCCAATTACCAAGATTAAGAACTTCCGGACCCCAATTTTCCCAAAGCTCTTTTTTGTGTATATTCTATCAATCATTTATTATGCTCACCCCCAGGGGTAACTGCATGAAACCAACTTGAAAAAATTTTTATCGAATGAAAAAAAGAGCATTAAAATTTTATTTCTAAAAAACAAGCACCCAACAAAAAAGACTATAAAAAAACTTAATATGAAACCTTCTACAACAACTTTTGTTCAACAAGGGGTATGCATGCAAAGACAAAAGGAATTCCCCAAAAAGATAAGAGATTCATTTACAAAAACATTTTTAGACATAGTTTTATTATCCTTTTTTAACCAAGAAATAACTTTATAAATTTGTTTTTGTACTCCGGTGGAAAAGTAGGAAAAGCTACCAATCACTTTGAAAAAAATAAAAACAAAAATCAGTTTAAGAAAAATCGAAAAGCACTCTGGGTGGTTTGCAATCAATATTTCCAAATTCCATTTGAAATAACTTTTCAGTGATTTTTCATATGTATCCTTGTTAATTTTACCAAAGTACAAATTTTGTTTATGCGGTGTAGCTTTGTAGACAAAGTAAGATATTGTACATAAATTAACTCTCCTCTTCTCTCCCCTCCTCTCTCCTCCCTTTTCTCTCTCTTCTCTCCTCTCTCTCTCTCCTCTTTTTCTTTTATTTTCCTTTATATGATAATTATAACAGGGTTGAATTTTTTTTTGTACTCCTTTCTCCCCCCACCCCCACGCCTCCATCCACCCCCCCCCCTCCCCCTATTTCCCTTTCCCCCCCTCTTCCCCCTCAATTTTACCCCCCACCTCCCCCGCCCTTTTTCCCCTGGTTTTTCCCCTTTGTATTTCTTCGTTTTTCATTATTTTATTTTTCAAGTTTTTTTGTTTTGTTTTGATGGCTTGAGAAAAAAGCAGTTTTTTTTCTGCTTATTTAATTTCCCCTGGAAAAAAAATTTTGACTTTGACTTGACTTTTTCACACACACACACACCCACAACACACCACACACACACACACCCACACACACCACACACCACACACACACACACACACACCACACACAACACACACACACACACACACACACACACACAACACACAACCCCACCACACACACACACACAGAGAAAAGAGAGACAGAGAAGAGAACAGAGACAGAGAGACAGAGACAGAGAGAAAGATGAAAGAGACACAGAGGCAGAGACACAGAGATATTAATAACTAATATAATTTCACGCACCCTCTCTCAATTTACCTTTCTTGTAAAAATCGGAATTAGCGAATGAATAAAGCACGAAGAATAACAAGAACATCGATCAATTCCAACACATCTGCATTGAGTTACACCTCCCTACTCCAGTCCCCATGAAATGTCTAACAACAACAACAACAACAACATCGATCAACATCGAACGTATCTGCATTTCATTAATATGTACCTCCCTACTCCACCCAGTCCCCAGAAATGTCTAACAACAACAACAACAACATCGATCAACATCGAACGTATCTGCATTTCATTAATATGTACCTCCCTACTCCATCCAGTCGCCATGAAATGTCTAACAACAACAACATCGAGCAATTCAAACATATCTGTATTCCTGTACTCCTTCCCACTTCAGTCTTGGTGAACTGTCTGACAACAACATCATCGATCAATACCAACACATCTGCATTTGATTTATACCTCCCAACTCCAGTCCCCATGAAATGTCTAACAACAACATCACGATCAAGTCCAACACATCTGCATGTCTTTACACCTCCATACTCCAGTCCCCCATGAAATGTCAAACAACAACAACAACATCGATCAAGTCCAACACATCTGCATTCAGTAACACCTCCCTACTCCAGTCCGGATGAAATGTCTAACAAAATCGATCAATTCCAACACATCTGCATTGATTTATATCTCCCAACTCCAGTCCGGATGAAATGTCTAACAACAACATCGATCAAGTCCAACACATCTGCATTTCTTTACACATCCCTACTCCAGTCCCCATGAAATGTCTGCTGCTACAGTGAATGGGCGTTAACAGGAGATCAGAAAGGAATCAGTTGAGTTTGCTTGACGTCATCAGTCATGTTGTGTGACCGGGGCTCAATGTATCTGCGCGATTTGTGTTCCGCCACCTTGCATGCAAATTACAGACACAAGCATTTACACACAAACAAACACACACATAAGCACACACACGAACACACGTTTACATACATGCAAAAACATTGTGCGCTGGTACGTGAACGCACACACTCAAATACGCAAATACACAAAACTCATGCCAGCCGTACAGAAACGGAGATGCAAACCGCGCAACACACGCACACACACACACACACACACACACACACAACACACACACACACACACACACACACACACACACACACACACACACACACACACACACACACACACACACACACACACACACACATACACACACACCGCGCGCGCGCGCGCAGGCACGCAGGCACACGGGCACGCACAGAGAGAGAGAGAAAGAAGAGAGAGAGAGAGAAGAGAGAGAGAGAGAGAGAGAGAGAGAGAGAGAGAGAGAGAGAGAGAGAGAGAGAGACAGACAGACAGACAGACAACAGACAGACAGACAGACAGACAGACAGACAGACAGAGACAGAGACAGACACAGAGACAGAGAGATCATTCTGTGTACGGAGGTCAATATTGATTATTATAGATTGAAAGCAACATGGTTATAGTTCATTTTCTTCCCTCCCCAAACTTCTCCTATCCCTTTTGTCCTCCGTATCCACCGCATCTTGCCTCTCTGATGGCTGAATGACATATTGTTTGGTTATTTTGTTTTTCTTCGGTCTGTAGTTATGCCTTTCTTCTTCTTCTGTTTCTCCTCTCTGATGTGAACGAATATATCACTAAAGAAGGAAGAAACAGCAGATCTTTTGTCATTTGGAAAGTAAGTTTGAAAGCTTTTTCTTACTTTCTTTTCTTTGCTTTCTTTCTGTCTTTTACATTCTGTAAAGTTCCTTTCTGTCTTCCAGCCTCTGTTTGTGTTTTCTGTTTTGTTTTGGAGACTGAAACAGACTACGGCAGAAGCCCTTCTACTGTATGTGCGCGTGCGTTCGTGTGTGTGCGTGTGTGTGCGTGTGTGGTGTGTTGGTGTGTTGTGTTGGTGTTGTGTGGTGTGTGTGTGTGTGTGTGTGTGTGTGGTGTGTGTTGTTGTTGTTGGTGTGTGGTGTTTGTTGTTTGGGGGTGGGGTGGGTGAAGGCAGCGAGGTGTTGACTTGCATTAACAGACTCCGTCACTGTCACACGTTCAGGAGCCCATCAGGCCTGAGGTCGCCGGCCATGTCCAGGCTCGCGAAGCTCCCACGAGTCCCTCGTCCATCTCCTAAATCGCTCACGTGCCGGCTCACAATGCCACACCCAGATAAACCTCTTCAATGGCGATTAACCAGAAGAGAGAGAGAGAGAGAGAGAGAGAGAGAGAGAGAGAGGTGAGAGAGAGAGAGAGAGCGAGAGCGAGAGCGAGAGAGAGAGAGAGAGAGGGGGGGTTAAGGTGGATGAAGGTGTTTAAAAACATGGCAGCGGGCGCTCAGGATTTCAGACAAGGTGGAAACGCTTGCATGTAAGCTCTAGACACCACACCCAGGCGACACAACTAGCGGGAAGGCATGCTGTGATACAGCGTGGAAAGTTGTTACAAGCTAGCTGCCTAAGATACACTGAAAGGCAAAATGTGATGCGTAAGTTAAAAGAAGCTTGTGGTTGGAAAATAAAGAAGGATGGCACGACCAAGGAACCGTACATTTGTCAAAACATCCCCACGATGGTCTTCACCAAGCGAATCACAGAAAACATTGACAATGCTGTAAAAGGGGGAACTGCAAAAACAACTGAAAAAGTG
>JAFLJL010018298.1:105839-113339 GCA_018398815.1 Conus ventricosus | reverse complement strand
CATTGATGAAATAAATTTACAGCTGTCATGAAGTATGTTCCGTTTGTGAATTTGCATCAGGTAAAACATTCAAACATTTCATGGCAATCCTTTCTTTGCTGTGTTCTTTTGTGGCTGCTTTCTTTTAAAATACAAACAAACAAACAAACAAAACAAAAAACAACAAACAAACAAATGTGCGCCATTTTCCCAAATTCCTTTGATCAGTGACTGTTGTATAAAGTTACTGGGTTCTTTTGTCTTTAAGGATGTTTCCAATATGCTGCCCCTGCTATATAATAGGCTTCACCATGATCGCCACCCTTCGTCTCCCAGAATATCTAGGAATCGTTCATCTGTTGACACACTTCATGTAGACTTCTCAACCCAGTCACTTCATTTATTACTCTTGTTCAGATTTTCTTTGTCATGCATCCAGAGTGAGTTTACGTTCAAACAAATGATAAACATGCTCAAGGTTTCCCATTGCAGTCAAGATCAATTACAGTTATAGTCATGTCAAGGAATGACAATTCTTAAACCGACTGGATCGTACGGGTATAAGGGAATTCAAAATATGAATGCCACACGATCTTTTTTGTTGCCCCAAATCACAGAATTACGATTGGCACTCCAAACTGAAATCTAACATCTAAAAGAGCAGACTGTAACACCTCTGACATTAGATAGGTAGATAGATAGATAGATAGATAGATAGATAGATAGATAGATAGATAGATAGATAGATAGATAGATAGATAGATAGATAGATAGATAGATAGATAGATGGATGGATGGATGGATGGATGGATGGATGGATGGATGGATGGATAGACGGACGGACGGACGGACGGACGGACAGAGAGAGAGAGATAGATAGATAGATAGATAGATAGATAGACAGACAGACAGACAGATAGATAGATAGATAGATAGATAGATAGATAGATAGATAGATAGATAGATAGATGTAGTTGCGATTAAGTGAGAACGACTTTGGAGAAATCAGACAACAGTCGTTTTTACATTACCCTGACACAGATATATACCGAACAGCAAAAGAAACGCGAATTTGTTTGGTTTCGTTTCATGGGTATTTCTTCCAGTATAATTTATGTTTAGCTTTTTTTGGCACTGAGTATAAGACGACTAATGGCTGAGGGAAGACCATGGGAATTTTCTGGTTGTTAGCGCTCTTGCTTCCAGCGTGAGGCTTGTGTTTCTGACCGCGCTTTTCGTGCGGCCTGTGGCTGTACGTGCAAGCGCTGCAGCAAATCTGAATAGTCAGTAGTGTTCACTAGTGACAGGGGATAAAAATGACACGATTGATCAGGTTTTAGCAATCGCGTTTTGGACGCCAACACAATGCCAAGACTGACACCTGCACAACGCGAGAGGGCTGTTGGACGTTTGGAGGCCGGAGACACTCCCGAGGCTGTGGCTATGACCTTCAACTGTCACATCGCCACTGTTTACCGCCTGCAGCACCGATTCCTGGCCACGGGCACCACTGCTGATAGACACAGGAGCGGCAGACCCCTCGTGACCACTCCAAGGCAAGATCGCTACATCTGCCGCCACCACGTCCAGGACCGCTTCAGGACAGCCGCGGAAACAGCCCGGAATGTCATTGGGGGCCACCAGGCACCCATCAGTGCCGACACAGTCCGGCGCCGACTGGCCAACAGAGGGCTACGGAACCATCGGCCAGCCAGGGGCCCCATGCTTACTGTGCGCCACAGACAGGCGCGCCTTCAGTGGGCACAGAACCACGTCAACTGGACTAACGCACAGTGGCTGCGTGTGTTGTTCAGTGATGAGAGCCGCTTCTGTGTTGACCACCTGGATGGGCGTGCGCGAGTGTGGAGGAGACATGGAGAACGGTATGCAGACTGCTGCGTCCAAGAGCACAACACCTGGGGCGGACCTAGCACGATCCTGTGGGGCGCCATAGGACGTAACCAGGTGCTAGGCCCTGTCTTCTTTCAAGGCCTGGCCCCGGGCCGTGGTGGGGGCATCACAGCGCAGCGATACATCGATCAGGTGCAGCGTCCCCATGTGGTGCCCTTTTTCCACGGGCATGCAAACTTCGAATTCCAGCAGGACAATGCCCGTCCACACTCTGCCAGGGCTACACAGGACTTCCTGCAGCAGTCAGGGATCCCTGTCATGGCCTGGCCCGCGTTGAGCCCGGATATGAACCCCATTGAACACTTTTGGGACATGTTGCAAAGGGAGCTGAACACGATCCGCCCAAGACCCACCACCGCCGCAGAACTGCAGCAGGCCATCCAGCAGGCCTGGGCCAACGTTCCTATGGCTTCCATCAACCGATTGGTGCGCTCCATGCACCACAGATGCCAGGCTGTTATTGCTGCCAATGGGGGACATACGCCATATTGATTGTCAAATTCGTCACAAAACGCGCACTGTCAAAATGAACTTTCTGTTTTCACGACATGTCACCACAGAACTTTTGTGCCACTTTTCATTTCTTTTTGTTGAAAACTGTTGATTTAATTACATTCTACATTATGAATAAAATACAGTCAAAGTCAAATTTTCGCGTTTCTTTTTCTGTTCGGTATGAGCGTTATGTCCGCTGGGGTCACCATTACAGACTTCAGTCAGTATGCACAATCCAAGCAAGTACACGTATTCAAAAAAAGTTATAACCGTGTCACCAGCAGCAGCACCAGCAGGAACCAAAGTAATAGTTGTTGCTGTTGTTGTGATCAGCAGCAGCAGCAGCAGCAGCAGCAGCAGCAGCAGCAGTAGTAGTAGTAGTAGTAGTAGTAGTAGTAGTAGTAGTAGTAGTAGCAAGAACAGCAGCAGGAGCAGCAGCAGCAGCAGCAGCAGTAGTAGTAGTAGGAGTAGTAGGAGTAGTAGGAGTAGCAGGAGTAGTAGGAGTAGTAGCAGGTGCAGAAGAGTAGTCCTTGAAGCTGTTGTTGTTGTTGTTGTCGTGAAAATAATCAGATGAGAGTAATGATAGCAGTGCTAGTAACCAAAACAGTCACTGCAGAACCAAAGACTGCGATTGTTTTTGTCAAAGCCAAGAAGCGTAACGGCCCAGTACAAGTTGTGAGCAGTTGAAAGCAGTCACATTCAGGCTGTCTGTTCGTGCCTATGACGAGCATCATAAAAACAAAGTTGTAATAGTAGCAGAAGCAGTAACAGCAACAGTGTGTTCGCTGATGTAATAACAGTGACGGCATCATCTTTAATAAAGTTATCATCATCATCATCATCATCATCATCATCATCATCATCATCATCATCATCATCATCATCGTCGTCGTCGTCGTCGTCGTCGTCGTCGCCATTATTATCTGCACCTTGGTGGCAGAAGCAGCAATGTCAGTAGTAGTAGTAGTAGTAGTAGTAGTAGTAGTAGTAGTAGTAGTAGTAGTAGTAGTAGTAGTAGTAGTAGTAGTAGTAGCAGCAGCAGCAGCAGCAGCAGCACTGGGATCTTCCTTTCTCCACTAAACTTATTCAACTTAGTTCCCTTTTCGAGAGCTTGTTCCACAGGTAGCGACATGAAATTGACCAGATGAACAAACGTAGTGCAACTGCTAGTTCCGTGCACACTGCCATGATGACTATGACAATGATTAGACCGAAGTGGTGCTAGTAGTGGTGGTTCTAGTGGTAGTAGTACTCGTAGTAGTAGCAGCCTTTGTTGTGGTTGATGTTATAGGCGGATAGTTATAGCATTGACACGAGTAACAGTAGTAATAGTAACTGGTATCATTAAAAGCTATTTTCTTGTTAACATGGGTGTAATTTTTGCTGTTGCATGTTAACAATCGATATTGACCCTGCATTTGATGTAATCAGTACATCAAAAAAGTTGCATAATAGTAAAGCATTACTATTACTACTGTTACTCGTGTCAGTGTTATGACTCTCAGCCTATAACGTCAACCACAACAAATGCTGCCACAGCTACTAGTACTACTATCACTAGAACCACCACTACGAGCACCACTTCGGCCTAATCATTGTCATAGTCATCATGGCAGAGTGCACGGAACTAGCAACAGTAATAATACTGTTATCATTATATGCTATTTGTTTTAACCTATCTGTTATTCTTGCTGTTACATGTTTATAATCAATATTGACCATGAATTTGATCGAATCAGTGCATAAAGAAGCTCCTTCATTTCCTAATAACTTTGCAAGCTCTTCGTCTCACTTTAAAACACGCACTGGCAGACACTGATCTAGGTTATAATGTGAATCAAAGTTGTTCAACTCGGCATTATTAGCTTCCAACCACGCTAACAATTTGGTTTCACCCCGCTTCCTCCTTTTTTCTCCGCCACAGCATTGAAGGTGTACACAAAGGGATTGAGAGCCGAGTTGAGGGCAGCAGAAAGATAGCAAAGGCCACATTCACCTCACCAGGAATGGGGACAGCTAGCAAAGCCAGAAACCCACACAGTCCAACAGGAAACCAGCACACGAAGTCTGTAACTGCCACGGCAATCAGTCTTCGAGCTATGGTCATGTCTTGTGAGATTCTGGTAGTGTCAGACGTCAGCGTATTCTTCTTGACGGATAAGTAGATAAAAGTTTGACAAACTGAAATGACTAGAAATAGAACGAAGTTGAAAACAATCAACACGCTAAATGAATAAAGGTGCCCTTTAAAATATTGCCTTGTCACTGGCAAAGGAATACAAATTCCTGTCTGGCTGTAAAATTCCCAGTGGGAGGTGACGGGAAGAAGTGGCAATAAGGCAAACACCATACCCATTGACCAGATAGACAGACATGCCATGGTTGACGACTTTCTCTCGAAGCGAAAATTGCCGAACGGAAATCGAATGACAATGGCACGATCAAGTGAAAATTAGACAAATTATCATGGCTGACACTTCACTGGACAGAAGAGACAGAGAGCCAGCTACAGGTCACACTGTTGACCCATGTGACGTCATGAAATAAATATTGACCACGGTACACGAAATCAGCCACTCCAATAATGGAAATGTAGATTCCCATCAGCAAGTCAGACATACTTAGATTACTGACAAACAAACTGTAGCTACTCACTGAAGTGTTTTGGGCACACAGACGTAGGATTAAACAGAACACATTGCCTGTCACAGACATGCAGCTGAAGAGCCACAGAAATGCTCGGTATATGTTTGTCTGCAATAAATCCTCACATGATGAAATCTCGTCGGTAGGCACACTGCAAAACCTTTCATTGAAATCAGTTGGTAGAATATCTTTGCAGCAAAATTTATTATTTTGTGCAGAGATGACACTGAGACGAGTGAGACCTCTGAAAACATCAGGAGGAATGGTCTCTACAGGGCTGCCCTCTATCGACAGAGACGTTAAATGAGATGTAAATTGAAATCCATTAGGCCCTATGGCATGGATAGAAGAGTAAGACAGATTGAGGATTCTTACTGACAAGAAATTAGAAATCATTTGGCTGTCAAATTCTGCTAACTCTGTGTGGGAAAGATCTAACGTCCTCAGAGCTGTTTGATGTATGCTTGGTGTGGCATCATAGCTGACTGAACTGACAGGGTTTTTAGCCAGACACAACACCTGTAGATGTGGCATGGAAACAAACAAAGACATGTTGATATGTTTTAATTTGTTGTCAGACAGGTATAAGTAGTTTAAATTGTATAACTCGATAACGGATAGGGTTGTTAATGAACATCCAGCAAGAGATAAGTGAACCAGACAAATATTGTTTTTTCACATCAGAAAGCGTCATCCCTGACCCTGCAGCATCCAAGTAGCGGAGCTGAGGGAAGAAACGGGCGGGGAAAGGCTGAGGACACAGAAAGGCATGCCCATGACAACCACAACTTTCAGGACATGTCATTCACAGAACAGCTCATCATCATGCAGAGGACAGTGAGGCCAGCCGTCACAGACTTGGACCCTGTGAACACATACAGTGTGTGATCGACATCGGAAGAATCCTGGACACGTCATGTCCTCACAACGCTCTTCATCTTCATGGCCTACACAGTCAGACATTCCGTTGCAGCGGGTGTAGACAGGCAGGCAGTTGTCGACATCACCAGGGCAACGGTAGTGGGTTTCAGGGCATAGTTGACCAGGTATCATTTTGGACAAAATCATCCCCATCATCCCATCAAACATGACAAGCACTGGAGCTGTCAGTTTGTTTTTTGACCCCAAGCGTACGACTTCTGTAGTTCTCACAATGGAGTTCATCTGAATGATCCAAGCAGTCGATATTATGTCGCAACGTTTGTTAAAGGACACACACTGACCATTCTTGCATGTGAAACCACTACAAGAAGGATGGTAACAGAAATATTCATCGGTCTTCTTACGGCAATCTGGTATGAAATCACAGACAAAGGTGTACGGCAGGACTTTGTCTTCATGTTCACACGTGAAAAATACCACTGAATTGGTAAGTGCACTCACCACATTCTGAGTGCTGGCTGAGATTGTTTGCTGCAGTAAGAACAAACTCGTGATTGTCCTTCATCACACACACTTTGAGGACCACACGATAGAAATGGGTATGTCACGTGACCATTCTGACATGTTGTAAACTGTTCCTGTGTGAACCATAAGGGTGATACATTCATAAAAGGTACAGATGGCGATTTCACTCGATTTTTTCTTGAAAATTCACATAATGCGTTTTCCACCTTCATCGAACAGCTATTGAATGTTATGTCTCTATCACGCAGCAACACAGAGCATAATTTAAGTTCTATCCGCTTTGCCTGGCCAGGAGTGTCTACATGTATAAAGCACTGTGTTGTCATCAGCTATGGGGGTAAGTCTATACATGTTGGGTACAGACAGTCCGCCCCAGTACACACCGATCGCTGCCTTGTTCAGATCAATAGCTGTTAACGTTGCATAGTGGTTCATTGCCTGATGCCAGTCTTGGTGGTGCCTTGGTGATGCCAGTTGCGCCGCCTAAGGATCTACAGTAGTGTTTTGCTTTCTCAAATGCATTCAGTTCAGAACTGCCAAACTGATGCAATGCAACACCACTCACAAGTTTATAGCACGCGTGTTGCGTTACCATCCATTCATGAGATGTTTGATTGTAGTCCGAGAGGCAATGTTCATTTTCTTTCTGCAGCCCATTTCTTGCTTTTATCAGCAAACAAAGCAAACATGCACAGCTTGAAAGAAAGATCAGCTGAGTTCAAGTTCATTTTTTTACATACGAAACAGAGCCAAAATAGGATACATCTAGTATATTTGCGAAGTTTCCCTTGATTATCATGTGATTCATACGTTCCATCATGGGATCAAAGTTTACTAGTCCTAACTTTAAGTAGCGAAAGCGGCATTTGGAATGGGTGCTATTGCAGTAACCACTCTTCAGAGGAAGAAACAGGACAACAATAGCACAAAGTAACTTTTTATTCCTAAAATAAAGACGACTATACAAGAGCAGCAGCAGCAGCAGCAGCCAACGCAAGCAACAGCAACAACAACAAACAACAACAACAACAACAACAAGCAGCACAGCAGCAACAAAAAAAC
>JAFLJL010018298.1:78461-100961 GCA_018398815.1 Conus ventricosus | reverse complement strand
GCAACTGCTAGTTCCGTGCACACTGCCATGATAACTCTGACAATGATTAGGCCGAAGTGGTGCTAGCAGTGGTGGTTCTTGTGGTAGTAGTACTCGTAGCAGTAGCAGCCTTTGTTGTGGTTGATGTTATAGGCTGATAGTTATAGCATTGACACGAGTAACAGTAGTAATAGTAACTGGTATCATTAAAAGCTATTTTCTTGTTGACATGGGTGTAATTCTTGTTGTTACATGGTAATGGTCGATATTGACCCTGAATTTGATCTAATCAGTACATTAAAAAAAAAGCTGTGCAATAGTAATAGCATTGCCTTGACGTCCACAGTAATACTAACTGTTATCATTACATGATATTGTTTGTAAACACGTCTGTAATTCTTGCTGTTACATGTTAATAATCGATATTGACCCTGAATTTGATCTAACCAGTGCGTAAAGAAAGCTCCGTCGTTGCTAATAACTTTAGAATAAGCACTGGCAGACACTGATCTTGGTTATTAATGTGAATCAAAGTTGTTCAAACTCGGCATTATTAGCTTCCAACCACGCTAACAATTTGGTTTCACTCCGCTTCCTCCTTTTCTCCGCCACAGCATTGAAGGTGTACACAAAGGGATTGAGAGCCGAGTTGAGGGGCAGCAGAAAGATAGCAAAGGCCACATTCACCTCACCAGGAATGGGGACAGCTAGCAAAGCCAGAAACCCACACAGTCCAAGAGGAAACCAGCACACGAAGTCTGTAACTGCCACGGCAATCAGTCTTCGAGCTATGGTCATGTCTTGGGAGATTCTGGTAGTGTCAGACGTCAGCGTATTCTTCTTGACTGATATGTAGATAAAAGTTTGACAAACTGAAATGACTAGAAATAGAACGAAGTTGAAAACAATCAACACGCTAAATGAATAAGGTGCCCTTTAAAATATTGCCTTGTCACTGGCAAAGGAATACAAATTCCTGTCTGGCTGTAAAATTCCCAGTGGGAGGTGACGGGGAAAAGTGGCAATAAGGCAAACACCATACCCATTGACCAGATAGACAGACATGCCATGGTTGACGACTTTCTCCGAAGCGAAAATTGCCGAACGGAAATCGAATGACAATGGCACGATCAAGTGAAATTAGACAAATTATCATGGCTGACACTTCACTGGACAGAAGAGACAGAGAGCCAGCTACCTTACAGGTCACACTGTTGACCATGTGACGTCATGAAATAGATATTGACCACGGTACACGACATCAGCCACTCCAATAATGGAAATGTAGATGCCCATCAGCAAGTCAGACATACTTAGATTACTGACAAACAAACTGTAGCTACTCACTGAAGTCTTCTGAGCACACAGACGTAGGATTAAACAGAACACATTGCCTGTCACAGACATGCAGCTGAAGAGCCACAGAAATGCGCGGTAGATGTTTGTCTGCAATAAATCCTCACATGATGAAATCTCGTCGGTAGGCGCACTGCAAAACCTTTCATTGAAATCAGTTGGTAGAATATCTTTGCAGCAAAATTTATTATTTTGTGCAGAGATGACACTGAGACGAGTGAGACCTCTGAATACATCAGGAGGAATGGTCTCTACAGGGTTGCCCTCTATCGACAGAGACGTTAAATGAGATGTAAACTGAAATCCATTAGGCCCTATGGCATGGATAGAAGAGTAAGACAGATTGAGGATTCTTACTGACAAGAAATTAGAAATCATTTGGCTGTCAAATTCTGCTAACTCTGTGTGGGAAAGATCTAACGTCCTCAGAGCTGTTTGATGTATGCTTGGTGTGGCATCATAGCTGACTGAACTGACAGGGTTTTTAGCCAGACACAACACCTGTAGATGTGGCATGAAAACAAACAAAGACATGTTGATATGTTTTAATTTGTTGTCAGACAGGTATAAGTAGTTTAAATTGTATAACTCGATAACGGATAGAGTTGTTAATGAACATCCAGCAAGAGATAAGTGAACCAGACAAATATTGTTTTTCACATCAGAAAGCGTCATCCCTGACCCTGTAGCATCCAAGTAGCGGAGCTGAGGGAAGAAACGGGCGGGGAAAGGCTGAGGACACAGAAAGGCATGCCCATGACAACCACAACTTTCAGGACATGTCATTTCACAGAACAGCTCATCATCATGCAGAGGACAGTGAGGCCAGCCATCACAGACTTGGACCCTGTGAACACATACAGTGTGTGATCGACATCGGAAGAATCCTGGACACGTCATGTCCTCACAGCGCTCTTCATCTTCATGGCCTACACAGTCAGACATTCCGTTGCAGCGGGTGTAGACAGGCAGGCAGTTGACATCACCAAGGCAACGGTAGTGGGTTTCAGGGCATAGTTGACCAGGTATCATTTTGGACAAAATCATCCCCATCATCCCATCAAACGTGACAAGCACTGGAGCTGTCAGTTTGTTTTTTGACCCCAAGCGTACGACTCTGTAGTTCTCACAATGGAGTTCATCTGAATGATCGAAGCAGTCAGATATTATGTCGCAACGTTTGTTAAAGGACACACACTGACCATTCTTGCATGTGAAACCACCACAGGTAGGATGGTAACAGAAATATTCATCGGTCTTCTTACGGCAATCTGGTATGAAATCACAGACGAAGGTGTACGGCAGGACTTTGTCTTCATGTTCACACGTGAAAAATACCACTGAATTGGTAGGCGCACTCACCACATTCTGAGTGCTGGCTGTAGATTGTTTGCTGCAGTAAAAACAAACTCGTGATTGTCCTTCATCACACACACTTTGAGGACCACACGATAGAAATGGGTATGTCACGTGACCATTTGACATGTTGTAAACTGTTCCTGTGTGAACCATAAGGGTGATACATTCATAAAAGGTACAGATGGCGTTTTCACTCGATTTTTTCTTGAAAATTCACATAATGCGTTTTCCACCTTCATCGAACAGCTATTGAATGTTATGTCTCTATCACGCAGCAACACAGAGCATAATTTAAGTTCTATCCGCTTTGCCTGGCGAGGAGTGTCTACATGATAAAGCACTGTGTTGTCATCAGCTATGGGGGTAAGTCTATACATGTTGGGTACAGACAGTCCGCCCCAGTACACACCGATCGCTGCCTTGTTCAAATCAATAGCTGTTAACTTTGCATAGTGGTTCATTGCCTGATGCCAGTCTTGGTGGTGCCTTGGTGATGCCAGTTCGCCGCCTAAGGATCTACAGTAGTGTTTTGCTTTCTCAAATGCATTCAGTTCATAACTGCCAAACTGACGCAATGCAACACCACTCACAAGTTTATAGCACGCGTGTTGCGTTACCATCCATTCATGAGATGTTTGATTGTAGTCCGAGAGGCAATGTTCATTTTCTTTCTGCAGCCCATGTCTTGCTTTTATCAGCAAACAAAGCAAACATGCACAGCTTGAAAGAAAGATCAGCTGAGTTCAAGTTCATTTTTTTACATACGAAACAGAGCCAAAATAGGATACATCTAGTATATTTGCGAAGTTTCCCTTGATTATCATGTGATTCATACGTTCCATCATGGGATCAAAGTTTACTAGTCCTACTTTAAGTAGCGAAAGCTGCATTTGGAATGGGTGCTATTGAAGTAACCACTCTTCAGAGGAAGAAACAGGACAACAATAGCACAAAGTAACTTTTATTCCTAAAATAAAAGACGACTACACAAGAGCAGCAGCGCAGCAGCAGCAGCAGCAGCAGCAGCAGCAGCAGCAACAGCAGCAGCAACAACAACAACAACATAACAACAGCAGCAGCAGCAGCAACTGAAAAAGGGAACCAATTTC
Source organism: Conus ventricosus (assembly GCA_018398815.1). Lineage (NCBI taxonomy): Eukaryota > Metazoa > Mollusca > Gastropoda > Neogastropoda > Conidae > Conus > Conus ventricosus. Next base: position 97,158 of record JAFLJL010018298.1, on the reverse strand, counting down.
TTTACGGAAACAATGCTGGATGGATGGAAACACCGTGCACGTTCAGGCGACTTCAGTCGATGCTTTTCGTATGGTTATACCTAGAGCAGCTTTCCAGTGCATAACCTGAGTATAACCCAGCACATGAATGTAAACAAATCAAGGTTATTTAGCAATAGACCAGGGCTACAATGCATCCATCTGATATAACGTTTGGATGCTCTAACCACCCGTGCCATATTGCTTTCTCAGCTGTGTATTTTAAGGACAACTTTCATTTTTCAGGGTCCTATACTCGTTGGGTCCAGAGGTTGAGCACCTTTAATCAAGTGATTTTTTTTTTTCATGGCATCTTTTATATCTGTTTATTGTCATCATTACAAACAATGCAACAAGTGTTCTTATTGTGCCTTTCTGTGCAGGTACAGGCACAGATTAGTTCATTGTTTTCTTTTGCTATCCTCTTTTAAATGTATACCTTTTTTAAACTTATCTCGTCAATGTCTATACCAAACATGATATTTTTTCTTCGTTGCATATCCAAAAATGGCTTTCAATAACCAATCCGCGTACTGACCACTACTTTATTGCTCAAGTTTCCTTTCTTTCACCTTCTTTTTTTTTTTTGACTCGAAAATTTTGTATTTATATTGTTAACGCATCTCTTTGACATGGGCTATTGTCATGCTTCCCGGAGTCGTGCCACACACACACACGCACCACCGCCAAAGCAAACTCTGCAAACGCGCGCAATCACACCTTTCAACCAAGGCGCATGAAATAAATACACAACACCGAAAAGTTGGTTTTTCCTCCCCCTTCTCCTACGGGAGAACAAATATAATACATACAATGCTCAAATCACTAATCCACACCTCCTCTCCAAAGGGGAGGCAACACAAAATAAACACAAACACACCTCCTCTCCACCAAAGAGGTAACAACAAATAAACACAAACACACCTCCTCTCCACCAAGGAGGTAACACCAAATAAACACAAACACAACTCCTCTCCACCGAGGCGGTAACACCAAATAAATGCAAACACACCTCCTCTCCACCAAGGAGGTAACACCAAATAAATACAAACACACCTCCTCTTCACCATGGAGGTAACACCAAATAAATATACAAACACTCCTCCTCTCCACCAAGGGGCTAACACCAAATAAATACAAACACACCTCCTCTCCACCAAGGGGCTGGGCTAACACCAAATAAATACAAACACACCTCCTCTCCACCAAGGGGCTGGGCTAACACCAAATAAATACAAACACACCTCCTCTCCACCAAGGAGGCAACACCAAATATATACAAACACACCTACTCTCCACCAAGGAAGTAACACCAAAAAAAACACAAACACACCTCCTCTCCACCAAGGAGGTAACACCGGTACTGTTTCTCCTTCAATTGACACGTTCATAAAACATGGGGTTCATGTCACTATCCATCATCACCGTATCTATATCATATACCATTAGCTTATAACCTCAACACAGGAAACAATCAAATCCAATTCACAACAGTGGAGGTCGTAAAGTAAAGTTGTTACACTATGGGGGAATGCGCCAGAGTCATTCTTCATTAACATAGGAGAATGCGCCAAAGATATTCTTCATCCACATGATTCCTCCTCCGTGAGGAAGGGTACCACAGGCGAGGTCCGCCACCCGTCCCAGGCTGGGGTCAGGTCCGGCACCTCCGCCACCTTCAATGCTTCCACCCGTGGCCCGACGTGAGACAGGCAACCTCAACGATGCATCAGCCTTGCAGCGGTCTTCAATCGCCATAAATAAACAGACCATGCGCCTACCCCGACTGGCGTAGAGCAAGTGATTATAAAATTTTCTAGCTTAAGCTCAGTTAAATAACGCGCGCAGCCCTCCCAAGCAGTACTCACCCGGGCCACTATCCAACAAAAAGGCGCCCTACAATCACATGATCTGTTTTCTCTCAATACCCCAATACCGCTGACGTTCAATCTTAAAACACAAAACAACATGTGCACACGATACCTTCACACATCCTGCGCACATGACAGCTATCATGTCTCTGATCAGTAAACCGTTGCGTGATTGAGAGAGCGCGCGCGCGCGCGCGAGAGAGAGAGAGAGAGAGAGAGAGAGAGAGAGAGAGAGAGAGAGAGAGAGAGAGAGAGAGAGAGAGAAAGAGAGAGAGAGAGAGGGAGAGAGAGAGAGAGAGAGAGAGAGAGAGACAGCCAGAGAGAGAGAGAGAGAGAGAGAGAGAGAGAGAGAGAGAGAGAGAGAGAGAGAGAGAGAGAGAGGAGAGAGAGAGAGAGAGAGAGAGAGAGAGAGAGAGAGAGAGAGAGAGAGAGTATTGTAATGGGCAGTTTGGCATTGTCGTTTTTGTCAGTCAGTAAACCTCCATCTTGATCCCCCCCCCCCCCCCCAGTCCAAATCCTAGCCAAGTCATTACTGTGATGACAGAGGGGTTGTTGGCCTGTGCTTGTTTTCCTTCACTATTAGATTGCTCGTCTTTGTATTTGTCTGACTTTATTCAAGTTTAAAAGGCCGTGCCAGTCTTGAATAAAAGTTACTCTGTGTTAGGCTTTCTTATGGGAGCAAGTTACCCTGCTTGTTTATTGTTTACTGTTCCCTAAATCATTTCATTTTCAATTTCGCTCCATTTAGTGTTTATATAACACCGAACCCCGAACTTTTAAGAGCTGCAGAATGCGCTGTTCTTTCTGGTGCCGTCTTTTTTCGTTCATATAGTTCCACCAGTAGAACACTGGGTAAAGTGAAGAACTAAGAGGTGTTGCCAGGACAACCGTGGTCATCCACAGCACTTCTAGATGGGCAATTTCAGCCTTGATCATCAAACTGATGACAGTGATTGACAGCCAGCAAACTGAAGTGGTGACACTAAGTTTTGTTATCAGGGGTTGGGAGGTCAACACACACTTTTTCTCTGCACCAACTGTGATTCTGTATTTTGGTTTTGCTCTGTTGATGACCAGTTGACCAATACTTATCATCAGGCAGAAAATGCAATTAAACGTCGCAAAGAGATAAGTACAAATGGGGTCCATACTAACATATTGTTTGTCGACAAACACTAGTTGGCACACAGCACTAACACCACGATCAGCAGTCGGAGACTGCCTTTGAAATAAAGGTATCACCGCCAAAAATGATCCCAACAACCATATAAATGCCAGACCTGCACACATTGATTTTGGTGTAAATTTCAAAACACTAAATGGCAAACAGAGGATTGTGACGTCATCAAGTGTCATGACCCACACAAGGAGAAGTGATATCTCACCTGAGAGAATGGAGATAAATCTGGCCACCTTACAAGCCAGGCTACTAACCACACGGTTTCATAAAGGAGATACTGCCCACTGAATCGATTGTCAGCTATTGTAATAATACTGGAATAAATTCCCATGCATAAGCAGCTCAACTTCAAATTAAATAGAGACATAAAAACACTGTTCCGGAAGAGATTCTCCATGAAGAACTGACTGATGACACAGAACAAAACTCCAATTACTGATAAAATGCCGAATGTCCCGAACAGGAATTGATACAGTTTTGATGAAAGAATATTTTCACATGAAGATATTACAGGCAGTGGAGCTTCACAAAAAGGTCGGTCTAACATTGAAGACATTACCTTCTGACAACATACTCTGAAATTGGATGAATAGATGATGGATAATTGATTAAGCCCATGGAAAATAGTATAAGAGAAACTCTTTACTGTGATTCTCTCAGATCTAATTCCTTTAGTTGAGGTGTTCTCTGAAAGCCTCCAGGTCCAATGACTTGCAAATCTGAAAACGAAGATTCAAAGATTCAAGTTTAGGGAAATGCGTGAGACTGGCACTGTCAAACATCGTTAGGCAGCTTTTAGATAAATCTATTTGTTTCAAATTTTCTTGTGTCTGTTTAGCTGCTCCCTTCACAAGAGAGGCCAGAGGGTTGTCTGCCAACAGAAGAACACGAAGATTTGGGGTACGAGAAAAGGTATTGACATATAGGGTCGTGATGTTATTATTGCTCAGATCAATGAATCTCATGTTGGGAAATGATCTGACAAGCAGGAACCAAGGGAACAGTAGGACAGCGTCAGTCGAATGAGATAAGCGTTGAAAGTCAAATCAGAAAGTGTCATCCCTGATCCCATAGCGTCCAGGTAACGAAGCTGGGGGTAGAGGTGAGCAGAGAAAGGCCGAGGACAGACAAAGGAGAGGCCCTGACACAGACAGCCAGAGGACAGGTCATGTTACACAGCCATTCATCGTCACGTTGGGGACACTGCCCCCAGCCGTCACACACGTGATCCACGTGAAGACACACTTTAGAAGCTCGACACAAATAAACCCTGGACATGTTGCACTGTCACAGTCTGTTTCATCTTCTCTGTTGATGCAATCGTAATATCCGTTACAACGTGTGTAGACAGGCAGACACAGCTGGTCACTAGTGCAGGGATAATGAGTTTCTGGACATGTCTCGTTGGCTTTCATTTTCACGTGAGTAAAGTATCCTTGACCATCCAGGTCAATGAGGCGCAGTTGATGTAACTTTTGCAAGCGCCTCCTCACAACGTGACCACACAAAGCTATTGCTTCGTCGGAATCATCTGGACAGTCAGAATATCCATTGCAGAGTGTATCTAGGTTCACACACTGGCCACTGGCGCATCTCCATTCTTCACATGGAGGATGGCTACAGAAAGTTTCGTCACTTTCATCTGGACAGTCTTGTCTGAAATCACATACCAGCGTGTATGGAATAGTCGTATAATCATCTTCACATGCAAACATGTTAACTGAACTCACACCGTAGTTTCCAAATGGGCACTTGGAAATAATGATGTTGAAAACACTGGTAAATCATGCAGACCAGTACAGGTTTGGTGAGTCCACAGTGGCTTCGAACATCACATGTAAAAAACGTGTGAGTCAGATGACCAGCTGGACAAACATTCAGGTCGTTGTGTTTTCTTTCAATCACATGAATCAAAGGAGGGAACGTCACATTTGTAACACCATACCGTTTCTCTATTTTTGACTCATATTCACAAAGATATGTCTGTACGTCACGAGTTTCAAAACCGCCTGCAATCCTAACGATTCCATTACCTATCAACCCAATCATATGATATGTTCCTGAGTATAACTCTGTATGCTCAAACAAGTTGTAAATAATTGTCTTATCAGACCAATGAAGGAACATTCGGTACATGAAAGGAACCATGTACCATCCACCAATTAAACCGACAATGTTAATTTTATTTTGTAATTGATCATGCTTAGTTTGTCCTGCAGTACCTTTATAACATTGATGTGATCTGATTTGGTTTTGAACGTTACAAGATTTCCCCCTCGCGCCTTGCATTTGTCGACTATTTGTCCATACAGCAAAAATTTGGTACCTGAAACTATTTCCAGACATTTTTTATTTGGTTGAATCCATGTCATACATCCTGCTGAATTGAGAGGGCAATGTATCTTTTCCTTCAGTCCATCCGGACAGAATCCATCCTGCACGCAATCCTTTTTATAATATATTCGGAGCTGCTTGCAATCGAAGGAATTGAAGCTTGGTTTATGAGTGTCGGAAAATATATAGAATACATAGGCTCCGAACCGTGTACTGTTTTGGGAATAAAAAGATTAAGTTTTAAAAGAGAGGTGTTAAACACTTTAGCTGATGTATCATATGTGTTCCTACAAATAGATATTGACATGCTAAAGGGTTTGCCATGTCTGTGATGGAATATTCTGCAATGAGCCTGACATCGTAAGAAGAATAAAATGTCCTGAATTTAGTGGCCACGACTCGCCCAGCGGGCACACGTATGCTAATCCAGTAATCAGCAGGTGGCCCTAACTTTAAAGATACGTACCCAGACTCTGTTGATACGTTATACATTTTCAAACCGTATCCCTCATGCTCCCCAAATGTTATGTACACCTGGGGGTCATTACGAAACAGAAGGTACGCTCGTTTTTGTGTTCCAGGACAGTATATGTTTTGAGTTCCGCCATATTGGTACTGCACGTAAAATGGTTAACAGGAGATTTGTATGGCGCCAAAGACTGGGGTATCTGTCATACATATATACACTCCAGTAATGCGTTTGACAGGTTGGACTGTATTGTAAACTTACATTAGCTGCAATAATCGAGTGTTCTGGCGCTTCAACCTGTAGGTAACAAAACGTCTGGGAATTCTGACACCTGCCATATACCACTCCTTGGCATGATGGGAAAGGCAGTGCTAGGTTTTCACAGTCTGTCACATTGTTTAGGTGCATTACTTCGGTACTGGGTTGTCGTCTTAAGTATTCCACACCTGGGCAGCTCAGATCAGCGTCATTGTTGATGAGTGTGTTGTTGTTGTTGTGTTGTTGGTGGTGGTGGTGGGTGGTGGTGGTTCTATAATCATCATGATCGTGTTTTTTTTCCATACGTCTGCTGTGGCTGATGGCTTCGTTCTCAATTATCATGGTGACAGTTGTATTTTTAGTGGCCTTGGCTGTTTTGTCAGTTATCTTGCTTTCAGTCTTATTTGTATATTTTCTCCGTTGTTCATAGCCACTTCCTTTCATTTCTTTGTCTGTTGCCAGGTTCTCTGTTAAAAATGTAATCAGTTCTGCTAATTTGTACAATGACGCTGTTGTTGTGGTTGAAGAGTTTTGATTAGTGACAGTACCATCAAGAGAACTGTCACAAAAACTATTGCTATTGTGTTATTTCTATGATTGCTACCACATCTACGAACTGACTTTCCTTTACAACAGCTATTCAGATGGCGTATGCAGCTAATTTCACGTCTGGGTTAAACACCATGGGCATCACCAATCGTTGGAATGGAGAATACAGCTGGTAGGAACAAACGTTTCCAAGTCCAAGTTTGCCCGCCATCACATGTTCTGAGAGGCAGGCGTCACAGACCAGGAAACTAATGAGTGGCCAGCATTTGCTTTGCGAGAGAAGCAAGAGTTAAAATGAACAGAGTGGCACATGGCGCATTATGTAAGAATCCAGCTCGGCTTGGTGCTCATCTTAGTGTTGGAGAGGGAGAATTCTGACCGTTTCATGTCCCAGAGGACGCCATTTCATGCAGTAATCAGATGACTTAACTACAACTCATCACTGATCGGAGGATGCCACCTCTGACGGCCATTGTTCTCGGTAGAGAGAGACCCCTAAGATAGATTGCAATTCTCGTCATTGTCTCGCCCAGCTCATCGCAAGCGTAGGCTGTTAAACACCACTACCTGTCGTACTGAATGGATATTCTAGTCTCTCATTCCTGCCAGTCCAGACCCAGCTTTCAGTCTGAAGAGAAACAAACAAGAGCCAAGGTAGGCAAAGTGCAGCCCTACTGGTGTGGTTCAAGGTGTGGACTAAGGTGATGGGTTTTCCTTAATCAAAACTGGGGGTAGTCTTTGTAGTTGTAAGTTTCACACTTCATGTCAGTAACTATTCAGTGCAGTTACAACCAGCTATGGTTCTCCTCCTCCCCCTCCTCCCTGCTTTTCATTGATATTCTCCCAGCATAAATTTATGACTTTAACTGTTATAGTATGAATTCTGTCAACGTTGGAAAACCTTTGACATTTTTTATAAGCTTCAAAGAGAACCAGATGTGGCTGTAAGGTATCAATATTTCAACTGGTCCTAACGTGTTTTTGCCAACGAAATGCAAACATAGTAATACCCTTTGATAAGGATACAGAAACCATTACACTGCCCCTGCTTCCACCCCAAAGCACTCATAATGGATGCGCCTATGCAAACACACTAATTACCAAAGCGAGCGTGCAAAGGAACGGTAAACGTTGTGTGTAAGTCAGGCGCAGAATAGGCATGTGGTGAATGGGGGCAGCCTTGGTACAGGGTGTGCAAAGAACGTAAACGTTGTGTGTCATTCAGGCACAGAATAGGCATGTGTGAATGGGGCAGCCTTGTACAGGTGCTCGAGCATGTCGTCTCAGAAAGATAAACAGCATTCAAAAAGAAGATAAGCGATTGCTCGTTCTTCGTTTTCATTGTCCTGAATGTTGTTTATTTTGGCTGCAGAAGACTTAAGAGGTTTTGTTTCGTCGTGTAATTTGTCCGTCCATGTTAAATGGCAGAGTTACTTAAAAATACTTTTTAAAAAAATTATTTCAATGTCCGCCTGCAGACATATCACTTCGACACCAACTGCATGATCAGTTAAAGCCAGAAACGACATGAACTGAAAAAGCGAATTTCAAGGCGTCTAGATGTGAAAGAAGATTAACGTTTTGTCCTATTCTGACAACTTAAACAGAAGACGAAAATTGGAAAGACGGGGCTGCTTTCTTTCATCTGCACTGGGAATGTTCTTCTGCCTCTGTAGGGAAAAAGGAGAAAAACCAAGACCTGTATCCTGCTGTCTGAATGTTGGAAGACAAACAAGGGACACACGAACTGTCTTTAAAACATGATGAAAATGAATAAGAAAATAAACCCTTACATACTAGGCCGCCAAACGAATCAAACATATAATTGGAACACATTAATGACGTGTTTGTTCCTCTTACTGTCTAGAAATGAGTAGGACAAAACCAAACCAACCAAACAAACAATCCAGCAAAGAAATGCATGGCTCACAAGAACTGTCTTACTGTCTGCAACTGATTGGAAAGAAAGAAAAAAAGAAGAAATAACTTCAAAGTTCCATACTAGTTTCAAAGAGAGGCGACTGAAGGCGGTAATTGAAAAACAAAAAGAAATGTAACTGGTTCCGCAAGACAAGAAGGACAAACGGATTACAGGCTTACACACAACGCGTTTCCACCTCCTAGGTCTTGTTCAGCTAAACACAAACAACACGTAGGACAATGACAATGAAGAACGAACAACCCGTTACCTTCTCGTATTTGGCGCAAAATGGGTGTTGCATGATAGTTGATAAAGGAATTCAACAGCTGTGTTCATCTGTTTCTCAATTTGGTAGAAGGAACTTTTTTTTTCTTCTTCTTTTTTTTTCGGAGTTCACTGTAGTTTTTAATCAAATAAAGTTAGAGCTGACAGGAGCACAGAAAGCGGACAGTGCGCAGAAAGATTATATTAAAACAGAACATAAACATATCAATTATATATCAAACTCATGATCATAAATGACTAAGATTGAGGGAAGAAAAACAGGCGAGAAAAGCCCTTAGAGAGCACCAAACCCCTCCCACACACATCCACCAACCTTTCAATAATTTATCAGCATAATTTTAGGTTGTTTTTTTTTTTCTTTTTTTCTTCTACCCCCCCCCCTCCCCCTCTTCCCTTCTCTTCCTTAATATCGCACAATTCAACTCGCGTGAAAAGAAAAACAAACATAGAATGTCAACGTTCATTTTCAGTGGGAAATGGTAAACAATATAAATCGTAACAAAAGAACAAAAGAAAAATCAATAGGGAAAAAGGATTTCCTTCCTTCTCAGCTACCCCCCCCCCACCCCACCCCAAACCACACACACACACACACACGCGCACAGACGCATTTATTTTTTCTATGTCTGTAGATACGTCCAAAACTCCCTCTCTTTCATTTTCCACCCCCACCCATTATCCCCATAATTTCAGTTGTCCTGTAATACTAATAAGGCTAACTTTTTATGTTTGTTACGTGGCACATATTATAGTAGTAAAACAGTGAAAGAGAATATCTGTTAGGTAAAAATGATTTGAATGGAGGAATAGTTTCCATCTAAGGGCCCTTGTTGTTCATGTAGCAGAACCAATGTTTTCAGGGCTGGGTGTGTTTATCTAGTCCTTTATGACAAAAACGGGTACACTATAGCATCGAGCAAAGAAAACGTATCATCAAGGAACACTTAATGATTAAGTAACATTAAATATAATAACCTTTTATTTTTTCAAACTCAGAATGGCGTATTTCTAAACTATGCTTATATTTTTTCGGTGCGATAATTGTATTTGAGTTCTCAATAAAAAAAAAAAGCTGTTACGGTTGGTCTAATTTTATTAATCCTACATTTGTAGATAAAGATTTTTGTCCATAAGATAATGATATACAGAATTTCATCGATTTTGGTTTTTTTCCGTCTGTTCCAAACAAAAGTAATTGAACTTTAAAGGATAGTCTTTCACTAACATGACATTTTTTTCATAGATATTTCTAATTCCATCCAAAAGTTGTGTGCGAAGTCACAGTTCCAGAGAGAGTGGTAGATCGAATCTAATTCGTCATTACAAAAACTACATTTATCGCTCACGACTAGGCCCATTTTCTTTAATATATTATTTGTAAACCAATATTCTGTAGCAAATTGTAATCTGGAACCATTTTTATTTTACTTCTTTTATTTACTAATCAATCTTAGAACGACTTGCCAGTCTACCACAGAATTTAACTTTCTTTGCCAATTAATGAGTGGTTTGATATTACCGACAAGTGTTTTTCCAACCAGTATATTATAGTATGGCTTGAGCCCTTTTTTAACACTGCTTATCGTTTAATCGCTTTCGGACCCTGGTTACTATCATTGTTTTGAATGGTTATATTCTTTTTCTAATATATTCTTTTATCGCTTAAATGGAACTTAGATAGTGTAAGTAATTTACTCTCAAATTCCATTTCTGGCAAAATTCATCATAATTCAAAAAGCTTCCATTATCACCAACAATATCTTTTACTAAGAACACATTCTTGGCAGTCCCATGCTGTGAAACAAAAATCATTATTGTTGATTTTAAATTTCATGTTGTGAAAAATAGGTTCTGGTAAAATTTCCTCTTCGTTATCTAAATCTGTGGCTGGTGCATTTTTTGTAGGCTAAAAATACATCTTTCCAGAAGTAGTTGCATTTACTCTTCTAAACTTTTTAGACCCGTAACAGCGTATATATAGTTTATTTCTGGGCACAATGTTTCGAGTGTGTGTTTCCATTTTGAAGTTCCTGAAAGCAGCCTTCTCAACCATGACAACTTCAGTGCATGCACAAAGGCTTGTATGTCAGGTATTCCTATTCCTCCTTGCTCAACATTTTGCACTGAATAGTGTCGCCTTATTTTGTCTGTTTTGCCATTCCACAAAAATTCGAAGCACATTTTTGCAGTTGTTTCAACTCATTTCCGGTGGGTTAGGGAGCAGAATCCATAAGAAGATTAATTTTGAAAGAATCAAAGACTTGAGTACTGCAACCCTACCCAAAGGAGTACATGTTCTTTTTGCCCAAATTTTAAACAAAGTCTTAACTTCAGCAAATTTATCTTTTACATTAATCTCGGTTAAATTTCATATCTCGTTTGAAAACCAGAGTCCTAGAATTTTAAATTTGGGGGGATTCCATTGCATATGTTTATGGTATAAATGTTTTTCTGCTGAATGTTTCCTGTTTCCTAGCCAAACATTTGTAGTTTTCTCAAAATTTAGTTTTAGGCCAGATATATTTTCAGATCCATTTAACCTTTCGAACAGTTTTTCGCAAGATGCTCTGTCTCCTTCTAAAGTGAAAGTGGTGTCATCAGCAAACTGATTTACTTTAAATTCGGTGTCTGATATTTTTTTATTCCCCTGATAGTTTCATCTTTACGAATTTTGCATGTCAGGATTTCGGCACACAGTATAAAAAGATACGGAGATATAGGGTCACCCTAACAACATCCTCTCTGTATTTCAAGATGTCTTGACATTTTCCCATTTACTATAACATAAGACCTGATATTGTTATAAAACGCAGATACCCATTTACATATGTCATCTCCAAACCCAAATTTGTTTAATACTTTTTTCATGAAATTCCAATGTACTGAGTCGAAAGCTTTTTCAAACTTAATTGGTACAAGTAATCCGGCAAGTTCCTTATTTCTAAATAATGCATCATGTCGTATAAAGTTCTTAAACTGTCTCCAATATATCTTCCTGGTACAAAGCCTGTTGATCTTCATTATCATTTTCGATAGTATAGTTTTTATACAGTTTGCGATGCATGCTGATCCAATTTTGTATGTCACATTTAATAGTGTAATTGGTCACCAAATTTTTCATATATTCCCTTGGTTTATCACCTTTCGGTAAACATATTATTATGCCTTCCCTCTGTGTTATAGACATTTTCCCATTATAAAAACCTTCACTGATGGAGCGAACTACAAAATCCGCTATGTTGCCAAAAGAACTTGAAAAAACTTACTGTCATGCCGTCCGATCCTGGGCTTTTATCATTCTTCATACTTTCTATCGCCTGTGTTGCTTCTTTCTTTGTTATAATTCCTTCTAATTTGTCAGCTTCTTCTTTTTCTAATTTTGGTAAAGCTGTGACAGTCATTTAGATTAACATCCTGAGTTCTTCTTTCTTTGTAAAGTTTTCATAAAAAGATGTGGTTTCATCTAGCGTTTCTTTTGTTCTGACAAAACGAGTCCTTTGTTTTAATGACTATCGGATTTACACAGGCCATTCAGCTAGGAATAGCACTTACTTGGAGCTTTCGACAGACCTCCGTCTGCCTTCTTCAGTGGTGGTGTGGCTACTGGGTGAACTGGCGTTCAGTGCACACGACCACGGGTCGAACCCTGGTCATGTGACTGAACGATGAGGGTGTTGTACACCGATGGCAAGGTGTGTCTGCCCTGGTCCCGGTTGAGTGTGGGGTTGTTGGCGGCAATAATGTATGGCCTCCCTCACCCCACGCTAAAACCATCTATTGTCACGGTCGAGAACGCTGATGTTTTCATAATCGAACTGATGTTGCTGGGCGTGTAGGTGGGCGCCTACTGGTGATGATTCCCTTTTGTGTTCTGTCAAGCATTTTTGAAGTTTCTCTCAGTTTCGCCAACATAGTTTTCTTCACAGTCACGACAGTCTATTTGGTAGATCACTCCAGACTTGTCCAGTGTGTCAGTTTTGTCCTTGGGGGCGACCAGCTGGCTGCGGATGGTGTTGATAGGTTTGGGATGTACGGAGACGTACTGTTTGTTACTAATGCCGACATTTGTTTGCTGACATAATGTCTTTTTTTCCAGAGAGCAGAAATATTCGTCACTTTTTTCCTTGCGATGACCACCTTGCTTTTGATCTGATAATAATTCCATCCATTTTAGCTTTTCTTAAATCTTCCATTTTTTAACTTGTTTTCCTCTAAAGAAACTCTATCACTGTCACTTTTCTTTTGCTTTGCTTCCAAGTATTGTATCTGTTTCTCTAGATTTTCTTCCTTCACACTTTTCTCTCTTTTCTTTTTGATAGAATATGCTATGGTTTTTGCTCTTATTTCCATTAAAAGGGTGTCAAGAAATAATTGGTCTGTTACACTCAATTGAACTTCATGTTTCGGGACAAATTTATTTTTTCCTTTGCATAAACTACAACCGCGTATTGTTCGTTTACAATTTGCATAGTTTCCTTAACAAGTTCAACATATTGTTTATCTCTTAAAAGCGATAAATTGAATTTCGAATAAGTTTTTGATCGTTCTTTCTTTTTTTTAATGTGATTTCTATTGTTATAGGAGAGTGATCACTTTGATAACCATAGAGAATGTCAGCATTCTTTATATTGGAAAGAAATGATTCAGAGACCATAAAAAAGATCTAAACAGCTTTGTTGAAAGGGATTTAATCGTCTCCAAGTGTAGCGAAGTATTTCTGGATTATATTCTCTCCATATGTCTACTAATACTAAATCTGACATCATTTCGAATACCTTTTCTTGTGCTTTAACATTATTAACGGGTTTGCAGTTGCAATAGTCTAAATTAGGATTCAACACAAGATTCCAGTCTCCAGCTATAATGATATTCAGTACATATAACTCTTCGATTTGGTTCTGCAAATTAGAGAAAAAGTTGGAAGGAACTGTTTGTTTATGGTCATTGATAAAATATCATTCCATCCATCATCCCAGCTACTTTCATTTCTCTGTGTGTGTGTGTGTGTGGTGTGTGTGTTTGTGTGTGTGTGTGGTGTGTGTGTGTGTGTGTGTGTGTGTGTGTTTGTGTGTGTGTGTGTGTGTGTGTGTGTGTGTGTGTGTTGTTGTTGTTGTTGTTTGTTTTGTTTTACGTCTTTCCACATTACGTGATATTAGACGAAAAAAAAAGGGGGGTGGTAAAAAAGGTTAACACAATGAAGAAAAAAATTAACTTATCTACAGCTACAGCACAAGAATCGAAAATCCACTTAATCAAAGATTGAAAAAAAGAAAGAAAAAAAAAGCACACACAAAAAACCCGAAACATGTAACTCTTGTGTCTCATCTCACCACTGACTGTTATATATTATAAATATTTGCCAATTGGACTTTTAGCTAAGTGCAAAAGAAAAGATACGTTTCACTTGCTGACAGTGACAGGAAAACATTTTGACTAGGCTGTACAGACGTATTTGGAATGAATTTTTTCATTAAGTTACACAAAAGAATGTGATCAGTTGATATGCTATCACCACATATACAATGTATATTTTTGACATACTTAGTTTTAAAACAATCCAATTTCCATCTACAGATCAAGGAACTTATCTGTCGTCTACGATAAATGTTTTTGATCGTACTTACTTACCATTTCATGAATACTTCCCATTTCATCGTGTAAACTAAAACACCCAGTTTCTCTTTCTGTCAAATGAAAATTAGAAAATTGTACGTTTTCTGCCAAAGTATAGCACTCTTGCATTGACATAGAGAAGTTCAAAAATGCGAATCTGATGACTGCTTTGCTCCTCTCTTTGCCAAAACATCAACCGTTTCATTATAGTATAACCCACAGTGGGAGGGCACCCAAAGAAATGTTATTTCAGTGTCTCTGACTGAGAGGAAGTGTACTAAATTATTTATTTCAGTGATCATCTCAGGTCGAACTTTTAATTTAAATTTCTTCATTGCAGTAAGAACTGACTTGGAATCTACGCATAAAATAACGTTAAATAAATTTTGAGGATATTCAACAACAAACTTTAAAACCATAATTATAGCAGTTAACTCAGCAGTGAATATAGATTTGTTTTTTTCCACGATAATAGGACCTTTCTTCGTTAAGACCTGGGATAATGTATGATGCACCTGCATGTTCATTGATTAATGATCCATCAGTGTATATCTTAAAATGGTTGGAATAGTGATCGTGCAAATGCGTTTTGATATTGGATAATAACAAATCAGTATTTTCAGCCTTTGTTAAATCTGTATGCTCAATATCAAAATGTGCTCGTATTAGTTTCCATGGGGGGATAGGAGACACAATAGATCTTTTTGCAATAGATGTTAGTTTGATGTCTGAGGATTCTAAAATCGAGGAAGTATATGTTCTTAGAGTCGTTTGGGATGATATATTTTAGCCCTTTTGGGAAAATCAATGTCCGATTTAATATTTATTCCAGGGCCTATATTGTTGTCAATAGTAGAACTTCTTATAACAAATTTGGTGCATGCAAGATTCCTGTATTCTTCCAGTGGTAATATCCCAGCAGCACTGTATGTTTTTGTACAAGAGGCATGGACAGGTAGTCCCATGGCCTGGCTATCTTATATGCTTTGGAATCAATACTTTGAAGTTTTTTCAGTAAGTATTTGGGTGCACTGAAAAACACCTCTTGTGCATACGTTAATTTTGATCTAACCAGTGCAGTAGAAAGGTGCAAAAGAGCAACTGTGTCCTGAGCCCAAGCATGCTTGCTAATAATCTTTAATAGATTTAAACTTTTTCGAGCTTTTGTTAGAATATGCTCTATATGAAAATTCCATGACAACTTTTATGTTAAATTTACTCCAAGGAATTTCACTGTTTTTGTATATTTGATGGGTATGCCGTTGACTTGAAATAAAGGCATATTAACTGGATCAGATCCAGTATTAAAAAACATGTGTGTTTTTTCTGTTGATATCTGTAAACCATTTTCAGTCATGTAAGCAGAAAAGGTGTTTAATTCTTTTTGATATAACTTTTTAATATAGTTTTGTGATTTAACAGATGTACATTTTTTTATGTCACTTTCAACCATATGCATATGTCATCTGCATATTGGGCTAGTTCTATAGTTTTAGTAATTTTTGTGGGTAAATCGTACATCAGAATACTAAAAAGTAAAGGGGCAATAACAGACCCCTGAGGAATGCCCATGTGTAATTTTCTTCTTGTAGAATAGGAGTTCCCTACCTTCGTTCTAATATATCTATTTTCTAAGAAGTCTTTAAGAAAATCCTAAATGTTTCCTGATAATCCAATCTCTTTAAGTTTATAAAGCAAACGAGCGTGCCATACTTAATCGTAAGCTTTAGTGATATCAAAAAATGGTTGCTCGTAAAACAATTTCTCCTGGAAAACTGATGTTTAATTTGACTGGAAAGTTTGACCAAGTGTTCAATAGCACTTCTACCCTTTCGAAAACCTGCTTGGTTTGTTGGGATAATTCTGTTCTTTTCACAAAATTAGTTTAGCCTATTCAAAACAATTGTTTCATAAAGTTTACAGACATGAAAAGTTAATGAAATAGGTCTGTAACTATCTATTCTTTCTTTCAGTTTACCGTCCTTGTGAATCGGTACTATAACTGATTCTTTCCATATTTGTGGCAAATGACCTGAGCTCCACATTTTTTGAATATATTAAGTAAAATGCCTATCCATTTGTCTGGAAAATATTTAATCATTTCATTAGAAATGGCGTCAATCCCAACAGCTGTTTTTTGTTTGGGAGAGAATATATGGCGGGCGTCTTTCACCTCTTGTAATGTAATTGGGGCGTTGATGTCGCTTGTGTCATTATCAGATACATCATTAAAGACATGGGCCAATTCTTTATCCTCTCTGAATTTTCTTTGGTTTTCAGACAACCCATCTAACCTGCTTACTTTAGCAAACTGGTCCACAAACGCTTCTGCTTTGTCTGCTGATGATGGTAACTTATTATTATCAATAATAATAGGATATTCTGGGAGTTTGATTCCATTTTTATCGTTTTTATCTCTTTCTATACCATTCTACTATCTTTATGATCGAATGTGTTTCTTTCGCAAAAATCATCCCAATAATCCGTTTTGGCTTGTTCCATAACTCTATTACTATGTATATTTGAGTGTTTCATTTCCTTAAATTTTTCATCTACCAATTTCTTATTTTGACTTTTCTTAGAGTGCATGTATTCCCTGAATAACCTTTTTTCTCTTTAACTGCCTTATCGCAATCTTCAGTCCACCAAACATTACCGAGATGTTTACCCCTTTTAGATGCCTGATTCTTCAGTTTAGGAATACATAAACCAGACACTTTTAGAACAGAAGTACAAAACGTATCATACATTGTATCGATATCATTATCTGGGACAAGCTTATGTATAGATCTTTAAGTGTATTGTAAAATTGAGACCATTTGGCATTTTTATAATCAAATCTTGGGATTGTATCATCAGGTTTTGTGTCTTCAAAACTTGGGGACTGATTAATTGTAATGATGATTGGTATGTGATCACTCCCAAGAGTTTCACTATACGTTTCTCATGCACACGACAAAGCCATTTTAGGTGAAACCATAGTTAAATCAATAGCAGTAGGTCTATGTGTAGATACATCAGGAACTCTGGTATAAGAACCATCATTGAGTAAACATAAAGTTAAGTCTACAACATTTTCCACAAACCTATACTACTGACCTGTGTGCACTCTTTTTCCCAGAAAAGAGAATGGGCATTAAAATCCCCTCCTACTAACCATTTACCATTATCAATCTTCATATTTTTCATCCATTCAGTATTAGCTTCATCTGGGCCCTTAGGTAAATATATAGAAGCACAGTTTACTTTTAAGGAGTCCGAAAACTTGACAGCTACAGCACATGAAAAAATCTCATGTAATCCACAAGGCACAGGTGATTGTTTGTCACAATACTATAGTCCAGTGTGAATATAGATCGCACAATTTACTCTATCACCATTTTCATTTGTATCTACTACTGGTGGATAGTAGTACTGTTCCAGTCTTGGTAGTTTGTTCTTACTGATATTAACAGACTGGAATAAAAGAACGTGGCAGTCAGATGACACTAAAACTTGACGTAAGCGGTCAATATTAGAATAAAGAGAGTGGCAGTTCCATTGCAGTATTTTTATATTGTTGTTAAATTTCATGTTTGAAAAAACTAGATAACTAAACAAATAAAAATATTTTCCTTTAACACAATTGGAGCTTAGCTACACACAGACGTAGGCTGGTATGCTGCATTTGTTCCGAACAAAAACAACAAAAAAAACGTCACCAGTTGTATAAGACATTGAACCTATTGGACCAGGCAGAACCGTAGAAGGAATCCTCAGGGAAGGGAGTGGGGTGCAGGTACCGGGGACGTCGCGCTGTCTTCCGGGGCCGCTCCCAGAAGAGGTTCCTCAGATGCCGGCCAATATTCCCCGCTAGGATGCTAGCTCCTCTAGCAGTGGGATGTAGCCCATCACGGAGGTTGAAGCGGGCGGCTTGTAGGTTGGAGTCAGTGATGAAGGTGATGCTTTTGTCATCATTCAGCTCTGACACCAAAAGTGCGTTGTACAAATCCCCTTTGATATTGAGTTCGGGGTGTGATGTGGGAGCCATCTTACTGATTTTGATGGCCAGATCAGGGTTTTCTTCTTTGATACTCCTCACGCACTTTGCCATTCTTCCGGAACATGTTACTGCTGATTCTGTTTCTAGGTCCTACGATCCAACATGTAAGAGTAAAGCATCAGGAGGTGTCTTGACGGATGCACTTGCTTTGGGCCAC